>JAKVIS010005631.1:0-11813 GCA_033119425.1 Bufotes viridis | reverse complement strand
AGCCATTTAGTTAGGTAAGATGGTTCTTGCAGTTACGGTGGGTCTCGGTGTTAATCCCACTAGGGCTCTTCGGCTTTCGTGTCCGTAGCCCTGACCACAAGTATAGCAGTCTATTTGGGCTGCATTTGTGGGAGGGGCGGAGGCTCTACTTAAACCAGGCACAGCCCCACCTAGGGGCGTGCGTTTCTCAGTTGCCCCACCCTACCTCCCTTTCTTTTTCACTTCTACAGGGTAGGCCACCCTTTTATAGGCCTACCCACGGACATGGCTACAGGCACACCACTAGCCATTTAGTTAGGTAAGATGGTTCTTGCAGTTACGGTGGGTCTCGTTGTTAATCCCACTAGGGCTCTTCGGCTTTCGTGTCCGTAGCCCTGACCACAAATAAAATTATTCACAGAATTGTAGTGGACGGCACAAATGATTTTGATCTAAATATGTTTTCCTTTATATAGTGAATTATGTGTATACATTAGTAAAATGTATAATCCATGTATTCAGCGTTTGCAGAGGCCTGTTGCTTTGTATGTTTGCTGTTGCTTTTTCAGCGACGTGCACCTGCCCATTTGTTTCATGTTATAGGTATAGGATGTGTTTCACTTTGTTTTATGTCTTTTCATCATTAACAGAATTAACACCGTTAAATGGACTGAATGGCACAGTCAAGTCACCTGTGTAAATGAAAATGATGGACTCTCACAGTTAAAAGGTTTGTCAGCTAGTTTGATTGTGACACTGTGCCTGGCGTAGTTATGTGTCTGGTTAGAACATGATAAACTATCAGTAATGGGGACACTATGCACCAAAATTAATATTTGTAAGACGAGCTATACAAAACTTCAGTCAGCCCACAGCCTGCCGCTTGAAACAGAAGACTCCTACTTACCTGCTCAACACTGCTCTGGTTCTCCGTGTTTCCCCTGCGGTCTCCATCTTCCTGTCGTGGCACTGTTTACATCCGGTGGTGCATGGATATGGTCTCTTGCACCGCCTCAGCCAATGACTGTCTTTTGCGGTGACATGCTGCTTGTGGCCACATCACCACTGAAGCCAGTCACTGGCTGGAGCAGTGCATGTGACCATGTCCATGCAAAACCGGAAGAAAACAGTGCGGGGCCTGGAAGATGGAGACAGCAGAGGCAGGGCAGAGGTCTGGAGCGTGGAGCAGGTAAGTATGAATCTTCCATTTCAGGGGGCAGGCTGTGAGCACTTGATTAAAAATCTTAAAGGGAGTCTTTCACCCCAAAATCGCAATATCTAACACCTTACACCAGGGATGCCCAACATGCGGCCCTCCAGCTGTTGCAAAACTACAACTCCCAACATGCCTGGACATCCTACAGCTAGTAGGGTATGCTGGGAGTTGTAGTTTTGCAACAGCTGGAGGGCCGCAAGTTGAGCATCCCTGCCTTACACCATTGTGTCCAATACAGCCCCCACATTAAAATGCATCTTACCATATTGTTGTCCGTTCCACAGGTCGTCCAAAAACACTTTAATTCCATATGCAAATCAGTGTGTGAAGGTGCCCAGGGGCAGCGTTCAAACGACTGGTGCCCAGGACCCGCGCTGATTTTCATAGGCGACCACTCATCTTTCACTCATTCGGCCCTGCCCTTTGACTGGATCTTCACCTCCTTCATCCGTAGCAAAATTGCGCGCCTGCGGCGGCGAACGGGAGGTCCGCGCCTGCGCACTGGTTTACCCATTACTGGCAGAAACATCGGAGTATCCAGTGCGCAAACGCTAGCCCTTACGTCACATTACAGCAAGCGCCACATCAGTACAGCCCTCTGATGCGGTGCTTGTTGTAATGTTTGAATGCCGCCCCTGGGCACCTTCACACACTGATTTGCATATGGAATAAAAGTGTTTTTTGGACGACCTATGGAACGGAGAACAATATGGTAAGATGCATTTTAATGTGGGGGCTGTACTGGACACAATGGTGTAAGTGTTAGATATTGCGATTTTCGGGTGAAAGACTCCCTTTAAATACGAGAAAAACCCTTTAAGCCTATGATAAATTTAATGAGGAAATCCGGTAGGTGTTAAAAATCTTATGGGTGGTATTTGGGCTGCTTTTCCTTTGCATTGCTCTGAGATTTCTCTGACACTACAGACCAATAGGCACCTCATGTCCCACTCATTACTAAACCATAAGATAGAAGCATAGGTCAGTAATAATCTTTCTTTTGGTGGCTTTTTGCAGCCACATTTTTGCCATTTTCTAGGCATTTCTTTCCCTATAAAGAAGTCTATGGGAAAAGTCTGAAATAAGTGCCATGGACCACAAAAAATGCACCAAAAGTGAGAAAAAATACCACAAGAAAACATCTACTGTTGCATTTCCTTATTCCCTATTTGCTTTCAGCAAACATCTGCCGGTGGTGTTTTTGGCCTAAAAAATTTGTGCTTTATAAACTTTTTTTTTACAGGCTTCCCTATTGAGCCACTATAACAGGAATCGCCAACCTGCGGCTCTCCAGCTGTTGTAAAACTACAACTCCCACCATGCCCTGCTGTGGGCTGATGGCTATAGTCAGTCTGGGCATGCTGGGAGTTGTAGTTTTGCAACAGCTGAGAGCCGCAGGTTGGCTATCCCTGCACTATAACATACTTTGTAATAAGAGTATGCTCCATCCTAGCTGGTATCCCCACTGACCAGAGAAAACAATAGGGAAAACATGTAAAACGAACGCTTGTGTTTTTATTAATATGAGATGTTTGTCTTATTTTTACTGTTGCATTTTTGGTGGACTAAATAAAGTAATTTTCTAATTACCGCCGTTTATTTCTTTTATAAAAGAAGAATCTGTCTGCTCCAGTATATCATCTGTTGATGAAGTGGACGCATCTAACCAGAAAGAACACACTGTAATCCTGTTGGAAGATGAAGACGATGCATTCATGGAAACACCACTTTAATTGTCATAGAAGACGTGTGTAATAACAGGATAAGGCTGTAGAGCGGGCTCAATACATCACCATACAAAGACTCATCGCCGTATCCGTCTTTACCATTGTTTACAGTTCATATCCCATTCTAAGAGCTGAAAGCCAGAACTGAATATTTGCCTATAATGGTCAATGTAATTTCATATATGGTGAATGCCAGATAACTGTCGAAGAGGCTCTGTTGTGAGCACAGCAAAACTTCCCTTGTAAATTTTTGTTGAACAGCAGTTGTTAAAGGGTCATTAAACCCAGAAACCAAACACAAAAAAACAATAACCAAAAACATCTTCTTATGTGTCTTTGTTATTTGCTCTTGTTTCATCAGATATCACAATTGCAGACCCTGAAAAATAAATTAGAAAAGCAGTGCGTTGTTCTCTCAGGCTGCAGCCATGTCTTCTCCCCCTCCCTCTTCCCTCTCTCAGGAGTGTTAGAGGACAGGGCTGGGTTTAGTGTGGATAACTTTTTTTTACACCGTGAGAGTGGCAATTTTGTTGGCAGTCTCCATTCCTAAATAGTGCCATATTTGCCTTTCAGGACCCTGAGAAAGCTGGGTTTCCACCATGTGCAGCTGTAATAGACTACAGAATACTAAATCCACCAAGATAAATTCCACTCCCCACTCCTAAATAGTGCCATAGTAAGGAAGATTTGCCTTTAACCCTTAGGATACTGGTTTTTTTTTTTGCATTTTAATTTTTCTTCCCTATCTTCCTTGAGCCATAACTTTTTTTATATTTACGGTCACATAGTTGTATGAGGGCTTACTTTTTGCAGAACAAGTTGTACTTTCTAATGCCACCATTAATTATGGCATACAATGTAGTGGGAAGCGGTAAAAACACGAAACAAAACACAATTCCTCCACCATTTTATGGGTTATGTTCCCACAGCGTTTCGTTTCCGGTGAAACTGACCCATGCCCTTCATTCTCTGGGTCAGTATGATTAACGATACCACATATGTATAGGGTTTTTATATCTAAATAGTGTAAAAATAAATTTAACTTTTTTTTATAGTTATATCTACTAGGCTGTTTGGGGGCTCTTCTTTGCAGGACAATCTGTAGTTTTTATTGATACCATTTTGGACTGTGTGTGTGTGTTTTTTTGATCACACTTTATTACATTTTTTTGGGTAAGAGAAACAATGAAAAAATGGCAAATTGGCCATTTTGACCCTTTTTTCCATTACGCCATTCAACGTATTGGAAAAATATTTTTATATTCTAATACTACAGGTGTTTTCGGTTACTGTGATACCCATGAAGTTTATATTTTTTGTAATTTAGGTATTTCCTTTTTTTATTATATGGAAAGGGGGGTGATTTAAACTTTTATATATATTTTTAAATTTTTTATATATTTTTTAACATTTTAAAAAAAAATTTGTAATGATTTTGACGCTCATATATGAGCCTATAAAATCAGTTTTTAAATTTTGAACAATCATGTATTTTTATTAATGTCAATTGCTCATTTCTTAGGTGGGCCTGCCATCTGGTGGCCAAAATAAGAATTGCAGCATAAATGCTGTGGGTCTCGACAGCGAGAGCATTCAAAGCAACTACCGACATCCCCATTGGCCACAGGGGATGTCGGTAGATGCGGTTTTTGACACATTAGATGGCGTGATCTCACTTAATTACGACATCTAAAGCCTTTATTTGCTCAACCCAAAAATGCAGTTGTGCATATATATACGGGGGAGCAGATCCTGCACTTGTGGCCCGTTGCTAATGGCGATCCCCAGAAAAAATGCATACGGTGGAGGATGACCACAGCGGACCACAATAGACATCCTACACAAGATGGCAATCGTGTGGATGTGATAAATAATATACCAATATAGCAATAACAAATGACAAGACAGGTACACATTGCGGTCTTATTAAGCACTCAAACTGATGTTAAAATTGAGAGATTAGTCAACATGTCTTGCTGTAGAGGACATGTCTGAGCCCGAGCACCTACCTGTGCCGTATGGGCAATACCAGGGACCAGTGGGCAAAATTACAGAAATGTATAGGCCGACTGGCAGCAAACTCCTCAGTTACCTCCAGCATGTAACCATGCCTGCAATGGGAGGAGGGAGAAGGCTGTGAGCCCCACCCAATACTGGCTGATATGGCCCAGGCTACATTTACATAGGAGTTTTTACACCTCCAAAAAATTATATATACAAAACAACTGAAAGGTGGCATGAAGCAGGATGTGTTCAACCCAAAAATGCAGTTGTGCATATATATACAGGGGAGCAGATCCTACACTTGTGGCCCGTTGCTAATAGCGATCCCCAGCAAAAATGCATACGGTGGAGGATGCCCGCAGCGGACTATTCAGTTGTTTTGTATATATAATTTTTTGGAGGTGTATAAACTCCATGCTGGAGGTAACTGAGGAATTTGCTGTGAGTTGGCCTATACATTCCTGTAATTTTGCCCACTGGCCCCTGGTATTGCCCATACGGCACAGGTAGGTGAGTGTTAGGTCCCGAGCTACTTGAGAAACCTTAGCGTGGTGCTCGGGCTTAGACATGTCCTCCACAGCAGGATATGTTGACTTATCTCTCAATTTTAACATCAGTTTGAGGGCTTAGTAAGACCGCAGTGTGCCCCTGTCTTGTCATTTGTTATTGCTATAAAGCCTTTATTTACTGCGATCGGCATTGTTGCCGGTTGCGGGAATTAGCCGAGATCTGCCGGCCATGACGCCCGCTGCACGTGCAAGTGGGTGCCATGTTTACACATCACTCGAGCTCCGTACATGTACAGGTGAAACTCGAAAAATTTGAATATCGTGCAAAGTTCATTTATTTCAGTAATGCAACATAAAAGGTGAAACTAATGTATGAGACTCGTTACATGCAAAGCGAGATATTTTAAGCCTTTATTTGTTATAATTTGGATGATTATGGCTTACAGCTTATGAAACCCGAAAGTCACAATTTTGAGGTACCCTTTGCTTAGGGGGTATGGATTAATTAGCTGACTAGAGGGTGACACTTTGAGCCTAGAATATTAAACCTTTTCCCAAAATTCTAATTTTAGGCTGCATTAATGCAATTCCTTTTAATTTGCATTACTAAAATAAATGGACATTTGCACGATATTCAATCTCCGCATTGCTGAGAAAAATGATGTTCGAAAAAATGCAATTGAGCCTCTAGGAGAAGCGGGGCGTTGCCGTTACACCTAGAGGCTCGGCTCTCTCTGCAACTGCTGCGCCCTCTGCACTTTGATTGGCAGGGCAGTGAAAATGTCATCACAACCGAGGGAACTTTTTTTTTTTCGGCCGTGACTGCGCTGGGCGCAGGACAGGTCATTTCTTTGTGTGGTCGCAGCCATAAAACAACTGCCTCCTACTGAGAACAAAAAGAGGCAGATTCTGCAAATCCGCCTGGCGTGTTATGGTGCTGAGGCCGTGCCAAATTCTGACTGCAGAAGCCACTGAGGGGCGACAAGTAGCAATCTGAGAGTCAAGTGTTCTCTCACTGAGTCTTAAAGGGGTTGTCTGGGCCCAACTCCCCCGACTGATCAGCTGCTCTCACACTGGAAATAACACAATGGACGGTGCTGGAAGCAGAAGAATCCTCTGTGTCGTGTCCACGATGGGCTGCTACAGCTCAGCTGCCAATCACTGGAATGGGGTAAAGCTGTAATCTGCTGCCCTAAGGCTACTAAGTAGATAGCGTGCAGGTGGATGGCCCTGTGTAACCAATGAAGAGGACGCCGCGCTCGCTCAATCGCTGCCGCCCCTTCAAACCTTCAAAAAGCCGATCAGTGCAGATGACGAGGGTCGGACCTCCCCCGATCTGGTACTAATGACCGATCTTGAGGATTCTTTCATGGATTTGTGGCAAAAGCTGATTTATTTCTGCTCAGCTTTCATCCTTAAGGGGGTTTCACACATGGAATTTTTAGGAAAAATGTCAATGCAGTTCTTTGAACCAAAGCCAGAAGTGGATCCAGCAGGAGGGGAAGCAGGAGTCCGTCCTCTAGACTTCTCACTGCTTTTGAATCCACTTCTGGCTTTGCCTCAAAAAAATGAATGAAAAACTAACACAAAAACTGCAGTGTTTTCCCTCAAAATAGGTAATAAAATAAAGTTATGTTTCCTGCTCCTTAAGGAACTGATTCTGATAATGAAGGGATGTTGTAACCTCTAGTTCTTAAAAAAGGAATGCCAGAGGTCCTGCCAAAGCAGCCCCCACACTGTGACAGCCGCCCGACCCCCACACTGTGACAGCCGCCCGACCCCACACTGTGACAGCCGACCGACCCCCACACTGTGACAGCCGCCCAACCCCCACACTGTGACAGCCACCCAACCCCCACACTGTGACAGCCGCACGACCCCCACACTGTGACAGGCCCACAACCCCACACTGTGACAGCCGCCGACCCCACACTGTGACAGCCGCCTCGACTCCCACACTGTGACAGCCGCTCCGACCCCCACACTGTGACAGCCGCCCGACCCCCACACTGTGACAGCAGCCCGACCCCCACACTGTAACAGCCGCTCGACCCCCACACTGTGACAGCCGCCTGACCCCCACACTGTGACAGCCGCCCGACCCCCACACTGTGACAGGCCCACAACCCCCACACTGTGACAGCCGCTCGACCCCCACACTGTGACAGCCGCCCGATCCCACACTGTGACAGGCCCACAACCCCCACACTGTGACAGCCGCCCGACCCCCACACTGTGACAGCCGCCCGACCCCCACACTGTGACAGCCGCCCGACCCCCACACTGTGACAGCCGCCCGACCCCCACACTGTGACAGCCGCCCGACCCCCACACTGTGACAGCCGCCCGACCCCCACACTGTGACAGCCGCCCGACCCCCACACTGTAACAGCAGCTCGACCCCCACACTGTGACAGCCGCCTGACCCCCACACTGTGACAGCCACCCAACCCCCACACTGTGACAGGCCCACAACCCCCACACTGTGACAGCCGCTCGACCCCCACACTGTGACAGCCGCCCGATCCCACACTGTGACAGGCCCACAACCTCCCACACTGTGAAAGCCGCCCGACCCCCACACTGTGACAGCCGCCTGACCCCCACACTGTGACAGGCCCACAACCCCCACACTGTGACAGCCGCCCGACCCCCACACTGTGACAGACAGTCGACCCCCACACTGTGACAGGTCCACAACCCCCACACTGTGACGCCCGACCCCCCACACTGTGACAGCCGCATGACCCCCACACTGTGACAGCCGTCCGACCCCCACACTGTGACAGACGCCCGACCCCCACACTGTGAAAGCCGCCTGACCCCCACACTGTGACAGCCACCCGACCCCCACACTGTGACAGCCGCCCGACCCCTCACACTCGTGACGGCAGCACGACCCCCACACTCACTGTGACAGCCGCCCGACCCCCACACTGTGACAGCCGCCCGACCCCCACACTGTGACAGCAGCTCGACCCCCACACTGTGACAGCCGCCTGACCCCCACACTGTGACAGCCACCCTACCCCCACACTGTGACAGCCGCACGACCCCCACACTGTGACAGGCCCACAACCCCCACACTGTGACAGCCGCTCGACCCCCACACTGTGACAGCCGCCCGACCCCCACACTGTGACAGCCGCCCGACCCCCACACTGTGACAGCCGCCCGACCCCCACACTGTGACAGCCGCCCGACCCCCACACTGTGACAGCCGCCCGACCCCCACACTGTGACAGCAGCCCGACCCCCACACTGTGACAGCCGCCCGACCCCCACACTGTGACAGCCGCCCGACCCCCACACTGTGACAGGCCGCACGACCCCCACACTGTGACAGCCGCCCGACCCCCACACTGTGACAGCCGCCCGACACCCCACACTGTGACAGCCGCCGACCCCCACACTGTGACAGCCACCCGACCCCACACTGTGACAGCCGCCCGACCCCCACACTGTGACAGCCGCACGACCCCACACTGTGACAGCCGCCCGACCCCCACACTGTGACAGACCGCTCGACCCCCACACTGTGACAGCCGCCCGACCCCCACACTGTGACAGCAGCTCGACCCTCACACTGTGACAGCCGCCTGACCCCACACTGTGACAGCTGCCGACTCCCCACACTGTGACAGCCGCCCGACCCCCACACTGTGACAGCCGCCCGACCCCCACACTGTGACAGCCGCCCGACCCCCACACTGTGACAGCCGCCCGACCCCCACACTGTGACAGCAGCACGACCCCCACACTGTGACAGCCGCCCGACCCCCCACACTGTGACAGCCGCCCGACCCCCACACTGTGACAGGCCGCACGACCCCACACTGTGACAGCCGCCCGACCCCCACACTGTGACAGCCGCCCGACCCCCACACTGTGACAGGCCGCTCGACCCCCACACTGTGACAGCCGCCCGACCCCCACACTGTGACAGCCGCCACGACCCCCACACTGTGACAGCCGCCCGACCCCCACACTGTGACAGCCGCCCGACCCCCACACTGTGACAGCCGCCGACCCCCACACTGTGACAGCCGCCCGACCCCCACACTGTGACAGCCGCCCGACCCCCACACTGTGACAGCCGCCCGACCCCCACACTGTGACAGCCGCCCGACCCCCACACTGTGACAGCCGCCCGACCCCCACACTGTGACAGCCGCCCGACCCCCCACACTGTGACAGCCGCTCGACCCCCACACTGTGACAGCCGCCCGACCCCCACACTGTGACAGCCGCCCGACCCCCACACTGTGACAGCCGCCTGACCCCCACACTGTGACAGCCGCCCGACCCCCACACTGTGACAGCCGCACGACCCCCACACTGTGACAGCCGCCTGACCCCCACACTGTGACAGCCGCCCGACCCCCACACTGTGACAGCCGCCCGACCCCCACACTGTGACAGCCGCCGCCCGACCCCCACACTGTGACAGCCGCCGACTCCCACACTGTGACAGCCGCCCGACCCCCACACTGTGACAGCCGCCCGACCCCCACACTGTAGACAGCCGCCTGACCCCCACACTGTGACAGCCGCCCGACCCCCACACTGTGACAGCCGCCCGACCCCACACTGTGACAGCCGCTCGACCCCCACACTGTGACAGGCCGCACAGACCCCACACTGTGACAGCCGCCTCGACTCCCCACACTGTGACAGCCGCCCGACCCCCACACTGTGACAGCCGCCGACCCCCACACTGTGACAGCCGCCCGACCCCCACACTCGTGACAGCCGCCCGACCCCACACTCGTGACAGCCGCACGACCCCCACACTGTAACAGCAGCTCGACCCCCACACTGTGACAGCCGCCTGACCCCCACACTGTGACAGCCAGCCCGACCCCACACTGTGACAGCCCAGACCCCCACACTGTGACAGCCGCTCGACTCCCACACTGTGACAGCCGCCCGACCCCCACACTGCTGACAGCCGCCTGACCCCCCACACTGTGACAGCCGCCGACCCCCACACTGTGACAGCCGCCCGACCCCCACACTGTGACAGCCGCCCGACCCCCACACTGTGACAGCAGCCCGACTCCCACACTGTGACAGCCGCCCGACCCCCCACACTCGTGACAGCCGCCCGACCCCCACACTGTGACAGCCGCACGACCCCCACACTGTGACAGCCGCCCGACCCCCACACTGTGACAGCCGCCGACCCCCACACTGTGACAGCCGCCCGACCCCCACACTGTGACAGCCGCCCACACCCCACACTCGTGACGAGCCGCACGACCCCCACACTGTGACAGCCGCACGACCCCCACACTGTGACAGCCGCCCGACCCCCACACTGTGACAGGCCGCCCGACACCCCACACTGCTGACAGCGCGCCCGACCCCCACACTGTGACAGCCGCTCGACCCCACACTGTGACAGCCGCACGACCCCACACTGTGACAGCCGCCCGAACCCCACACTGTGACAGCCGCCCGACCCCACACTGTGACAGCCGCCTGACCCCCACACTGTGACAGCCACCCAGACCCCCACACTGTGACAGGCCGCCCGATCCCCACACTGTGACAGCCGCCCGACCCCCACACTGTGACAGCCGCCCGACCCCCACACTGTGACAGCCGCCCGACCCCACACTGTGACAGCCGCCCGACCCCCACACTGTGACAGCAGCTCTGACCCCCACACTGTGACAGCCGCCCGACCCCCACACTGTGACAGCCGACCACATGACAGCCCCACACTGTGACAGCCGCACTGACCCCCACACTGTGACAGCCGCTCAACCCCACACTGCGACAGCCGCCCGACCCCACACTGTGACAGCCGCCCGACCCCACACTGTGACAGCCGCCCGACTCCCCACACTGTGACAGACCGCCCGACCCCCACACTGTGACAGGCCGCCCTGACCCCCACACTGTGACAGCCGCCCGACCCCCACACTGTGACAGCCGCCGACCCCCACACTGTGACAGCCGCCTGACCCCCACACTGTGACAGGCCACCCAACCCCACACTACTGTGACAGCCGCACACGACCCCACACTCGGACAGCCGCCCTGACCCCCACACTGTGACAGCCGCCGACCCCCACACTGTGACAGCGCCCACCGACTCCCACACTGTGACAGACCGCCGACTCCCACACTGTAGACAGCCGCCCGACCCCACACTGTGACAGCCGCCCGACCCCACACTGTGACAGCGCGCCGACCCCCACACTGTGACAGCCTCGACCCCCCGCACTGTGACAGCCGCCCGACTCCCACACTGTGACAGTCGCCCGACCCCCACACTGTGACAGCCGCCCGATCCCCACACTGCGACAGCCGCCCGACCCCACACTGTGACAGCCGCCTCGACCCCCACACTGTGACAGCCGCGACCCC
>JAKVIS010005630.1:0-11700 GCA_033119425.1 Bufotes viridis | reverse complement strand
TGAGCAGTTTGTTCTATATCATTGCAGATTGATGGAACTATTTTGGTCTTAGTGGAGTGAATCTACCTACAATATTGCTCACCCACAGGGCCAAAAAAGAAGCATGCCCACTATAGTATAAAATATGTATTGACTTTATTGCATCACAAATAATATGCACAGTATATCACAATGTATAAATAGTATATAATAGGAAGCGCCAGACATAGAAAGGTGCCAGAATCAGCTGACATATGCCGCTATCTCCCCCAAAAAGATGTGTTACACACTTCCCATGTGGCCTAATACAAAAATATCCACAATGAATATCAAAATATCTATATATCCTGAAGGAAGAAAAAGTTTAATTCCACTCATACCCAATTAGGAAGCCACTAGTAATGTGGGCAAAAGGCTATCCTACAGAATCCTATGTATAATACACACCAGTACATGTCTGGGGGTGTACAAGGCAGTGTGTGTCAGCAAAAACCCTCGACGATGCGTTTCGCCACTGCTTCGCCAGGAGGTTACGAATTACAGCCAGAAAGCCCCACTTTTAAATGCCGAGAATACCGCCAAAACTATCAAAGCAATTACTTACATAAAATCAATTCAGCTGCTGTATGCTTACATAACGCATCCCCTCCTGGTGATGCGCACCATAGTCAACAAATGAGGGCGCCCGACTCAGCTGGGAGGAGGGGTGGGCGATGCCGTGTGCTCCAGCCCGCCACCCAAGGAGACAAGTTCCGCGTCTCCATGTGACCCGATGCACAGCGCACCATGGCGATGCTCTACAACAGCTTACAGGGTAACTAATCAACCCTGTAAACAAGGCACACATTCACTGCAACGGTACAATCAAATTAGAATCGATATCATTGGAAAACAATGGGTATATACAAAAATAATAAAAGAGAAGGAGATCGGTAACCTTACAATAATGTGGGATATGATCACACACAAAATTAGCACAGCACAAATCACTAAATGATCAAAAAGAACACCAATAGACACACCTGAGTGTAGAAATACAGTGCCAACCCAGTGCAAAATATACGTAAATAACCCAAATTGTGTACATAGTCGATTAAACATAATTAAGCATGATTAACCAAACATGATTAATTAGACATATAAAAATTGGACATATATATTCTGTGCATACATATTTGTTAAACACATAGAAATATAATATAAACATTCATCAATGAAATATAAATATATAAATATAGTGAAAAATAGTGGAGTGAATGTCTGTTCAGCTCTTCTCCTGGTTTATACTGTGGAAATTCAGCTAGGGATTTCCCACACAGGCTCAGTGTGAGGCTAGCTGTGATTGTTCAAGACTCCTGCTCAGTGTGAGGCTGGCTGTGATTGGTTAAGACTCTGGGCAGTGACAACAGTTTAACTCTAGGCTTTCTGTTGTTAATTCTGCTGTCATTGAGCTTACCTTACATTCATTTTACTGAATCTTAAAGGCATATTATCTTTTCTGCTTCTGTGAACACATATATAGCTGTTATATGACATCGAAAACATGAAGTCACTGTAAATATCTCTGCTTTTTGTCTTTAACATATAAACGTATGAACTGTATTATGTTATTGGCAGGTCTAGCTGTATACACATATAAGCCATATTAGCAACCTAGGACAGGTCTTAGCTGGCCAAGTGGGCAGCTACACCCCAAAATTATCTATAATTCTATGTTCTTAGTGGTAGGACTTAAACATGAATTTGAGGAATTTTCCATCAGGTTTTTAACTCTCAAGTGTCTTTTATCACTCTCGAGTAGAGCAACTAACTTCTGTATAGGACGCTCCAACTTAAGTGGAGTAGTGAGACGTTTTCCTTTTTGTCAAGTTTTGAGTCTCCTATTTGTAACAACACTCTTTTACTAGTCTGTCTTCATCCTTTTAAACTTCTAGAACTTTGGCCAATTTCCATTGACTTCTAGGCAAATCTTCTTCTTTACTAACACTATGTCACCAACTTGACATTTCTTCTGGGTGTTTGACATTTACTCTTAGAATCAGATTGGCTACTCTTTCCTCCTTCTATTCCAAAACTGTACTGATAGATATTGAACTCTTCGCCATCTCCTTTTGGCATATAAATCCTCTTTGGTGAATTTGCAGGCGGTGGCTGTATGTAATCAGACCTAAGGGGAAGTAGATGGTTGGGAGTTAAAGGGTCCAAACTTATTGGATCGTTGATGTTATCAACTGTAAGTGGACGACTGTTAACAATAGACATTATTTTATAGAACAGGGACCTAAGTGAAGCATCATCTATTCCTCCGACGTTCTTTTTCAACACTGAACTTAACACATTTCTTGCAGTTCTGATTTGTCTTTCCAAACTCCTTTTGTATGGCTTGCACTTGGAGCATTCATGTGAAAATCACACTGTTTCTCTAACAAATACTCAGTTACTTGTCCTTTTCGATCTCCTTTAGAGCTTTCTTCAATTCATTCTTTGCTCGCGACAAAATTAGATCCTTGGTCAGATCTAAGCTCTCTGACGGTACCTCTAATGGCTATAAAACATCTTAAGGCGTTGATGAATGCGTCCAGTTGACATATCTTCTAACAATTCCAGGTGAATTGCTCTGGAGCTCAGACATTTAAATATTAGTCCATATCTCTTGTACTCCTTACGGTTCTGTTTGGTGATGAATGGGCCAAAACAATCCATTCCGTTTAAAGAAATGGTGGTGATGGGTTTACACGATCTACCGTGTAAATCTGCTATTCTTTGCTCTTTGATAGGTCTACGTGCCTTCTACAGACTACAGATTTACTTATTTACTTTGCTATAACTTTGCTTCCTTTCACTATCCAGAAAACCACCTTCTCTCAAACAGCTTTGGGTAAAGCTTCTTCCTTGATGCAAGGATTTTGTTGTGGCAGTGATCAATAATCAACCTTGTTAAGGTAGAATTTTTGGGTAGAATTGCTGGATGTGGAAATAAGTCAAACTATAGGAAGGTACACGTCCCCTATAATATCGATAACAAATAAACTGAAGGGACGTTAAGAACAAAAAACAAAAAATCTTTATTGTAATTTGCTATATTAAAATATGAATAAAGGTCTACATACAAAGGTAGGTGCTGTAGTCTAAACTGGCAATAAAGTGCAGTAGTGTACTGCACACAGATGGTTAGGTGTGCAGGATATGTGCACTATACTGCTGGTATCAACCAGATAAATGCCAGTACATCAGACTGGCCAAAACCTATATAACAACTATCCACACACGATTGTTGGCTGGGCTAACAGATACTCAAATTGTGACAAGGGTTGTGTCTCATCAGTATCATGATAATAATAGATCGCCACCAACAGATAGCTCCCTCTAAGATAAAGGGGAACTAACTACAGCAAGAGGATACTCAATAGCACCCCCTTGATGTGTGTGGTAGTGTTATGTAATAGCCGTACATGATCACGGACGGTTAGTGTACCGCTCTATATTCGTAGTGATCTCTCCGGCTAACAGTAGAGATACCCTAGGTATAGCAGGGTTACCCTATGTATCAATCTTCCTCACTAAAGCTAAGTGCTACATCTCATGCTCGACGCGTTTCTGTGTGTTGTAACACCACATTTCATCAGGAGCAGCAGAGACACTTTTGCCGAACACCCCCGGTCAGAGGGTCGGCGTGAGGTAACACGTGGAGGAGCTCAGGTATAGAGTCTCGGCACTAGTGTAGCCGCAAAGCGGCCGCTGCCGCGCCTCACTTTGAAGGTAGAAGCCCTGCCCACAGGGAGTGGTCTCGCAACCGGCCGTGTCCATAGGTGAGTATCCACTGGCTGGACTGCACCGGGCGGTGACTAACTATGTTCACTGCGGGATCGCTAAAAAGCGCATAATAGTAAATATAAAGGGAATATTAGCCGGCGGCTTTATTCATATTCACAGGACAAGATAATACGTGTAATAACGGAGGTGTTCACTTATGAGGTGTTGGTTCTATATCATCACACAGGTAGTAAGCCATAACCTGGAGGGGAACTAGTTGTTGGATAGCACTCATCAAAACTAGATATCCGTATGATAAGTCAAATGAAGGGAGTATATGACATAGCTTCATTGAGGCCAAATGGTTTCATGGTATTGAGCATGAATATCCATCTGGCTTCCTTCTGCAATAGTATGCGGTCCACATTGCCACCTCTTGGTGATGCTTTAACCAATTGTATGCCTTGAAATTTTACTGAATTTGTCCTCCCTTCATGTGCTTCAGCTACATGTCGTGCCACAGGGGTATCTTTCATTTTGCGAATATCTAGAATGTGTTCTCCAATACGACGTCTCAATTCACGCGTCGTCTTTTCCAACATATTTCATGCCGCATGAACAGGTCATCAAGTATATCACTCCTTCTGATTTACAATTGATGTATGATCGAATAAAAATTCTTTCTCTTGGTTGCTGTCCTTAAAGTTTTTACCTTTGAGTATATATTGACAGAATTTGCAGGATCCACATGGATATGTGCCAGTCAAGGTGTTACGTAGCCAAGATTGCTGTGATGGCTTATGATAAAAGCTGTGTACCAATTGATCTCTGAGATTTTGACTTCTCCTATAAGTAACTGCAGGTTTTTGGGAGATCATTTTCCCAATGTCAGGGTCAGATAGTAGAATATCCCAATTATCTTCTAACACCTGTCTCACTGCCGTATGTGCCTTATCAAACGTGCCAATAATACGTAGGTTCTCTCCCTCCTTAGATCTTGGTTTAGGGTAAGGAGTGACTCTCTATTGGTACTCACAGAGTGGTGGTACGCTTGTTTTAAAGCATTTTCAGGATATCCTCGATTAAGAAACCTCTGTTTGAGTTCCTTTGCATCTTTCCTAAAATCTGTCATTTGGGAGCAATTCCTCCTAATTCTCAAATATTGGCCTTTGGGGATGCCTCTCTTCAATGCCACTGGGTGGCCACTGTCCCATTTAAGGAGATTATTAGTGGCAGTTGGTTTCCTAAAATTTTTTTTGTGATAATTTGGCCAGAGGTACCCAAGGAGATTGACAGATCAAGGAAGGAGATCCTGCTGTTACTGATCTCAGAGGTAAAAACAAACCAAGAGAGTTATTGTTCAATGCGGTGACCATCTCATTGAAACGTTCCTCCTCATCAGTCCATAGAATCAGAATATCATCTATGAATCTGATCCATAGAGGTATGGATGTGGTAAAGCGTGCCAGGTCATCACTGAAAACACATTCTCTCTCCCACCAGCCCAGGTAGAGGTTAGCGAAAGTGGGGGCACACGGGCTCCCCATCGCCACCCCCTGAGCTGGTGGAAGAAATGGTCATCAAAAGGAAAACATTATGAGTGAGGATGAACTGTAGCAGTTCCATCACAAACTCATTGTGTCGATTATAATGTTTACCTCTTTGCCACAGATATGTGAGGATCGCTTTACAGCCCAATTCATGAGGAATTGAGCTGTAAAGGGCCTCAACATCTAGACTAGCTAGATGTGTACCGGGATCACATTGTATGTCATGTAAACGGCTCAACACATCCATGGTGTCCCGGATGTGCGACGGCAGACTAGTAACAAATGGTCTCAGGATAGTGTCCACATATGAACTAATATTGGCCGTAAGGCTACCCATCCCTGAGACTATTGGTCTGCCTTTGAGTGGATCCAAACCTTTATGCAGCTTTGGAAGTGCATAGAAGACTGCCATCAGTGTTATAGAATTGCTGGATGCTTAACTCTGCTAGGTAATGATGCATTTTCAAGTCTCCCTCCAGCCTTCAGTATACCATCCTGCAGAACAAGCTTGTACAATGGGTGGTTGTTTGGAGGCCTTTTAGGATCTTGACTAAGCCTCTTCAACCTCTTCACTGTAGAATCTCTGTTAAATGAGTCTTATGACTGTTTCTTCAGCTTTCATTCTTTCACTACATTCCATGATTCCTTCTTTCTGATTCCCTTTGCCAAACGTTGAATTCGGAGCTACTACATTTATGACTGTATTCCATTTTGAACATCTGGCTAGTCTTTCAAGTTGGTCATCTTTACACTTGGCAGCAGTGCTCAATGTTTGCACAACTTTTACTTCTGGATCACCCATAGACAATTCTGTATGACATTTACTGGGTATGATTTCCTTTTCCCAAAGGAACTCTGGAACGGTGAACCAGTTTGAATTCTTCAATTCTGTTACATTGAGGCCTCTTGAAGCATGATCTGCTGGGTTATGCTTTGTGTCAATGTGATGCTAGTATTCTGGATTTGTTATTTCCCAAATTTTCTGAACTCTGTTGGCGACAAAGAGTTTCTTGTACTCTTCCGAAATCATGAGGTACAAAACATCTGGGTATCTGAACTTCTCTCAAGTTTCGCAAATCTCTTATCCAACTCTCCCACCTTGGCCTCAAATTTTCAGTAGGTATAGGCTTGTCCCATCCCAACTTCTGTCTGCATAATTCTTGCAGTATTTCTCTTGCTCTGAGAATCACTTGGGCCAAGAATCCCAATGGATCATATATAGAAGCCACTGCGGAAAGAATAGTACGTCTTGTTGCAACTTTCTCTTCAATAGATGCTTCAAGAAGAACTTGTCATTCTCACATTCCATCCCAATCCAAGTACATTTTGAACTTGCAGATGATCATAATTAAGATCTACATTCTTCATTGGTGATGCACGTTGACAGTCACTCAATGGATTCCAGTACTCTCTGTTGTTTGAGATGAATTTGTGAAGACGCTAGGTTTCCTCTTGGACATAACTCTTGGCTTTCTTTCACTAGTTTGATTGCAGATTCTGTGGACTATAAGACCATCATCTACATAAAAGTTTTTCTTAAGAAAATTTGCTGCTGATGGGCAATCCTTTCATTCTGATTAGCCAGGTACTTCTATACCATAATTGGCAAAACCTGGACGATGCTACTCCAAACAAGTGTACTTTTATTCTATATTCTGCTGGCTCTGTATCTGTGTCTCTATCCTCCTACCATAGAAACCTCAGGAAGTCTCTATCTCCATTCTTCACATGAAACTGGTGGAACATCATTTCAATGTCACACATGACTGCTGCGGATACTTTCGGATCTAGAGAGTACTCCAGGCAGGTTGTTTGTAAGATCTGGTCCTTTTAATAGATGATCGTGTTAATGCAACACCATCATACTTTGCTGAGCAATCACATACTACTCTAATCTTATCTGGTTTCTTTGAGTGGCACAATATCAACACCTTGATGTGGGATGTACCACATTTCTCCTTCTTTTGGTTGGTTATTAACTTTCTCTGCATGTCCTTCTTTGAGGATGCCTTCCATGAATTTCAAATAATCATTCTTGAGTTTGGGATCTCTTCCCATCCTTTCTTCAAACATTTCAATCTTGCTAGGGCAAGATTTCTGTTATTTGGCAGATGAGGTCGTTCTCTAAAAGGTAAGGGCATTTCAAGATGACCTTGTTGATTCTGCTGAATACTTTCTTTCTAGAGTGTGTAGCGAACTTTGTCTTCTTGGGATACACTACTTTCTTTAAAACTTATGTCTGCAAAGTCGTGATTCAGTGGATCTTGATTACTTCGCTTGACTCACAGTTGGCAACTCTTGACAGATATTCGATGACACAATCCTGTCACCTGTCTTGAGTTTGCAATCTGCTGTTTTCCTCCAACAACACCCCATCCCAGACTCAGGTTGGAACAGAGTAGGGTTCACTCCTTTCCTCCTGTGATTACCTTTTCGTGGTACCAAGGCTTTGGGACAACCTTTGTATAAAAGGAGGTTGATCTAATGTGAAGTTTGAATTAGGTCCCCTCAGTCCTTTCTCCAGACCCTTTGACTGTTCACTAATGTGTCTTTTCCTGTCATTGTGGTGAGTTTGAGCTTCATTTGTTCTGTAATTTCTTGCAGATTTCTTGATCAATGAAGATGACATCACTCTGGGCATCCAGTAGCACATATACCGTATACCTTCTTGTTCCTCCTTTTAGAATTAATGTGCCATTGCTTTCTTCTTCCCTCACTCTGCAAGAGAATATCGATATTCTCTTTTCTTCCTCAGCATCTTCAGGTATTGAGGATTTATCTTTCTTGGACGTTTCTTCATGGTGGTGCAGGATGGCGCCCTTGGCACAATGCTGCATGTGGCCTTTGTTACACTCCTAGTAACATAGCCTTTCTTAGACATCCTAAACACAGTTGGTTATCAAGTAAAACATTTTCTTTCTTCTGGGACTTCTTCAATTGTTGGCACTTGTGTATGGAGTGGTTCTCTCTACAGAATATACACTTGAAGGTAGTCTGAAAGATTTCATCGGTTATGTCTCTCACTGATCCCAGTAGTGACTTTGAACTTGCTCTCATAGGAGTCTCTACCTTAGCTGCTGTGTTGGTTGCAAAGCTAGTTGCTCTTGCAACGCATCTTATCTCTCTTGCAGGCCTTTCTTCTAAGGATTTTAAGAAGCAAGATGTTGTTACTGGGTTACATGCTATTCATGCTTCCTTATTGATGAACTCAGAATACTCTTCCAAACTCGGGAAGTACTTACCTAGATCTAACCGTTTAGTCACATAGTGATTCCATCTAGAAGCCCACTTCTTAGGTAGCTTAGTTAGCATCCTGTAGTTTTCTAGATAGTCGTTCAGTACTTCTAGTCCTTGAACATGTGGGATGGCATTGTTGCATGCTTGCAGGAAGTCACCATACTCTTAGAGTCTGAAGTGTTCTTTAGGACCTATTTTTAGGCCAGTTATTCAATTTCTCTCTAAAGCTCTTTGTAGTAAGAAAGGATGACCATATCTTGCATTTAATTTTTCCCAGGTTGCTTGCTTGTAGACTTCTTTGTCTTTTTCTATAAGTTACCAGTCAATAACTTTCTTTGCTTCCCCTCCAACATATCTCTGCAGGTAGAATAACTTGTCAACTGGACTGGAAGCAATAATGCTCAATGATCACTATGAATTTCAGTACTTTTCCTGAAGATACAGTAGGTTCCAGAGCGGAAGTCTAGCTAGGACTGTTCTCTTCATGTTGGGACAATAGTTGTGACATTTTCCTGACCGTTGCAGTGACATCCTAGGAAAAGAATCATCCAGTTCTATTTGGTCACTTAATTCTGAATTAGGTGAGGTCTCTCTCTTCATCTTTTCCGGTAGGGATAGAGGCTAAATTCCACCATATTTTCTTGACACTGGACTAAGCCTCTCTTTGTCTTTCTGAGCAGAGATGGAATGAGAATTATTTATTTTCTCACTAAATGCTGGAGATTTCCTTTCATTCTCCTGGGCATATGAAGGAAAATAAGTGTCTGTTTCTTTACTGTACAGATTTGGACCTAAGACTACTCTGATTCATATCCTCTTCAAGTACTCTGAGTCTGGCTTCTATAATATTAACTTCTTTCTGCCTTTCCAGAATTTTTATTTCAGCTTCCATTTCGGCTATCCATAGATGCTGCGCTCGATGGCAGATTCCATCTCAATTTCTGCTCTCTTGACAGCAAGTTGTTCAGCTAATTCCTTTCTTCTGGCTGAAGTACTTGAGGACTCTGATATGCGGCTGGCACTTCTGCTAGCGAAGTAAGTCCCACTTGAGATTGCGGTTCCATCTAAGAATGCTAGCATAGTCTCTCATAAAAAGCTTGTTCATTCTACTTGCTTCTAACTTCATCATAGTTAGCTGCAGATGATACAGTAGTTCTCTCACATGAGCTTTACTAAATCTTTAGTGACTGCAGTCCATGTGTCCATGTTCCTTACAATATCCTGGGAAGGTGTCATAGATGACCGCAGGTTCACATATGCTGCCATAAGCTCTGATTCAGATTCTTCTACCGTCTTAACCATATCACTCAAGTTCCTTTTTATACTCTTTGCTTTAGCTTTCACGAATGTCATTAATGTATGATTTCCATCTCTTATACATTTGGGCAAACTTTTTCTTTTAATGCTGCTTCTTGCTCTAAATTTTCCAGCATCTTTGGGTCAGTTTTCTGGCATGTGATGAACGTCTTAGTTAATTTCCTTGGGCTATATTTGTTTGCGTGCAAGACTAATGCTGCATCAGATTCTTCTACCTCAGACAGGTTCCCTTGCTATTCAACTTCTACCCTATCTATCTTTGTATCCTCTAACAGTGGCCATGGTAATACTAGGCTCAGACATTTCACTTTAAATGCTACAACAATCAATCTGAAATATTAAAGGACCTTTCACTTTAAATGCAATATTAAGGAATGTAGAAATAAATGACTTTCACTTTAAATACTTTAGAGTCCATATACTACAAACTGTCCTTTGTTTTACTTAAAAGTCTTTTATTCCTGAACACAAAAATGTCTTTTATGCCAAAACTATGTGCAATGATAAGTAATAAAAGGAAAGTTTTGACCTTATTCTGAAGAGCAGAACAAATGTCAGTCTTAAAGGACGTGTCTTTTCTTGATGTGACGTGATGGTCTGTGCTGACTTGTGATGCTCTGTGATGACTTGCGATGCTCTGTGATGACTTAGCGTGTTCTGTGATGACTTACGATGCTCTGTGCTGACTTGTTATGCTCTGTGCTGACTTGTTATGCTCTGTGATGACTTGTGCTGCTGCAGGCTTTGGGCCGAATGGCGGAACTAGTTGGCTGCAGTATGTGGCCTCTTCGTGGGTAGTGGTCAGGCACTCTAGCTCTGGACTTTGGCCTCCCACCATGCGCTTTTCTCTCTCTAGGGAGCTCGCAGGAGAGTTGGCGCTCTTTCTCTGACTATCTTGCCTTTGCCGTTCTGCCACTTTAAGGGTCGGCTGCAGTTTGACTAATACACACGTTCTGTGGCCCCTATGGTAGCTCCACTGAGGTGTTTTGCTTTCTCTCCTCAGGGAACAGATGCTGCACGTCGGTAAATGTTGGTGCTCAAATGCTCTCTATACTGTACAAGTTGAGGAGCGCTGCTGCTTCGCCCTCTGAGGGTAATAGTTCCACTGTGGCAGGCGCAGCACTATAAAGTGCCATTTACGCTTTGGCATTAAAAGAATTCTGATGTCTCTAACTTTGTAGTCCAACCAGACTGTCTGTTACTCTGCTGGAATTCTTCTAGCACTGTTCTATGGAAACAGTGGGCTTACAGAGCACACTAAATGCTTAAGATAATTTCTTTATTAACTTCAAATTTTCTTCATATAACACTGCCACCTCTGCAGCAGATAGTCCACTATTACAGACACGTGTTGAATAAAGTATCACAAAATGGTGGTTCATCTGTTCAATCTTGTCATTCAACATAAAATGGTGGATATATTTCTTTCTTCAGTATCTGTACTCTCACTTTAAGTTATTTAAGCACTTTACGATCTCTCTGATAGGTATATCTGAGGTTTAACCAATAGTTCTACTTGCTCTACTTGGTTTGCAGTTTGCTCTATACAATTGCTTTGAGCAGTTTGTTCTATATATTGCAGATCAATGGAACTATTTTGGTCTCTTACTTCCATAAAACTCAGCTCTTAGTGGAGTAAATGTCTGTTCAGTCTCTTCCCTGGTCTATACTGAGGAGATTCAGCTAGGGATTTCCCACCCAGGCTCAGTGTGAAGCTGGCTGTGATTAGTCAAGACTCTGCTCAGTGTGAGACTGGCTGTGATTGGTTAGGACTCCTGGGCAGTTACAACGTTTAACTCTATGCTTTCTGTTGTTAATTCTGCTGTGTCATTGAGCTTACCTTACATTCATTTTAGTGAATGTT
>JAKVIS010005629.1:0-11668 GCA_033119425.1 Bufotes viridis | reverse complement strand
TAAGTTTTACACTTAATGTTGGGGTCTGATTTCTCCTTGTTCGTAACATACTCCTGTTATGGCCGAAGAGAAATCCCATAGGAGAGGGTGGCTGGCTATGAAGGGGCATGAGGAGGCCAGTTCTTTTTTTATTTTTTCAATTGCATTATACACATGTCTATGCTCATATTACTATTCTGTCTATAAGTAATGTGTGTCACTATCAGTTATTGTGTATTTCTGTTATATTTAAGGATTTACATATAAGGTCTTAGAAGTAAGAGGATAAGCTAGGAGGAGGAGTATGAGTTAATTAGGAGAGAAGTATGTGGGTGAGAGAAGGGGTTGTATTAAAGAGAATAAGGAGGAGAAGGAATAAGGGAATGAGAGGAAATAGAGGTAGTGAAGGCAGAAGATAACAGCGGAGGACATTAGGGTTGAGGATGAGAGAGTGTAATGTATAGGCTGTTAGCGGGGATCAGGAAGTCTGGAGGATTAAAGAGGTGGAAATGAAGGATGAGAGAGGAGGACAGTATTTACTGTTAAATAGCTTTTATTACTCATTGTGGGAAATGTATCAAGAATGGTGAATCCATATGCCAGTCTTGATCTTCTGCACTGGTGTGAGATATTCCTAATTTATTGAGCAGCAGATAGCTCTTAATAAATTAGGTGCATCTCCAGCCCACTATGTGTCACAAACTGAAGTCTGCTTTAGCCAGGGACTGGCGCAATTCAGCTATAACTTTTGCCATTTTCTGGCAAAATTTATGGAAAATACTTCAGGCGGCGCAGCTCTGCCCCTCCTGCTAAGCCATTCCCTCTTCTTGGCACTTCAGAGAAATGCCAAGAAACACATTTGCAAATTATTGTGCACATATGGGATGCCCAATACTTTGCGACTTTTTTTACACCACAACAGTGGTGTATTTAGCTTAATAAATATCCTCCAATGACTTTTCAGTTTTAATATAGGTACTAAGAAATAAGTATGCAATACAAGGTCATTTACTATAATAAATTGTTTAAGATTGGTTATGTTGGCAATATAGGCATGTGTATAAAATGATTAGAAAATAAAAACAATATATGTCACTTACTAGTAATACATTTTTTTAGTCCCTTGATAGCAGCATATGGTGCAGTCATGGGCCTGAACAATATGTTAGTGCACAATGGCTGGTTATTCATCGGCAAAGAAATACAATTTTTTTATTCTAATTAATAAATTTAGGATGACTACGTTAAGTTTTACACTTAATGTTAGTCTGATTTCTCCTTGTTCGTAACATCTTTGTTATGGCCGAAGAGAAATCTAGGAGAGGGGTGGCTGGCTATGAAGGGGTATGAGGAGGCCAGTCTTTTTTATTTTTTCAATTGCATTATACACATGTCTATGCTCATATTACTATTCTGTCTATAAGTAATGTGTGTCACTATCAGTTATTGTGTATTTCTGTTATATTTAAGGATTTACATATAAGGTCTTAGAAGTAAGAGGATAAGCTAGGGGGAGGAGTATGAGTTAATTAGAGAGAAGTATGTGGGGTGTGAGAAGGGGTTGTATTAAAGAGAATAAGGAGGAGAAGGAATAAGGGAATGAGAGGAAATAGAGGTAGTGAAGGCAGAAGATAACAGCGGAGGACATTAGGGTTGAGGATGAGAGAGTGTAATGTATAGGCTGTTAGCGGGATCAGGAAGTCTGAGGATTAAAGAGGTGGAAATGAAGGATGAGAGAGGAGGACAGTATTTACTGTTAAATAGCTTTTATTACTCATTGTGGGAAATGTATCAAGAATGGTGAATCCATATGCCAGTCTTGATCTCTCTGCACTGGTGTGAGATATTCCTAATTTATTGAGCAGCAGATAGCTCTTAATAAATTAGGTGCATCTCCAGCCCACTATGTGTCACAAACTGAAGTCTGCTTTAGCCAGGGACTGGCGCACTTTCAGCTATAACTTTTGCCATTTTCTGGCAAAATTTATGGAAAATATTTCAGGCGGCGCAAAGCTCTGCCCCTCCTGCTAAGCCATTCCTCTTCTTGGCACTTCAGAGAAATGCCAAGAAACACAGTTGCAAATTATTGTGCACATATGGGATGCCCAATACTTTATGATTTTTTTACACCACAACAGTGGTGTATTTAGCTTAATAAATATCCTCCAATGACTTTTCAGTTTTAATATAGGTACTAAGAAATAAGTATGCAATACAAGGTCATTTACTATAATAAATTGTTTAAGATTGGTTATGTTGGCAATATAGGCATGTGTATAAAATGATTAGAAAATAAAAACAATATATGTCACTTACTAGTAATACATTTTTTAGTCCCTTGATAGCAGCATATGGTGCAGTCATGGGCCTGAACAATATGTTAGTGCACAATGGCTGGTTATTCATCGGCAAAGAAATACAAATTTTTTATTCTAATTAATAAATTTAGGATGACTACGTTAAGTTTTACACTTAATGTTAGTCTGATTTCTCCTTGTTCGTAACATCTTTGTTATGGCCGAAGAGAAATCTAGGAGAGGGGTGGCTGGCTATGAAGGGGTATGAGGAGGCCAGTCTTTTTTATTTTTTCAATTGCATTATACACATGTCTATGCTCATATTACTATTCTGTCTATAAGTAATGTGTGTCACTATCAGTTATTGTGTATTTCTGTTATATTTAAGGATTTACATATAAGGTCTTAGAAGTAAGAGGATAAGCTAGAGGGGAGGAGTATGAGTTAATTAGAGAGAAGTATGTGGGGTGTGAGAAGGGGTTGTATTAAAGAGAATAAGGAGGAGAAGGAATAAGGGAATGAGAGGAAATAGAGGTAGTGAAGGCAGAAGATAACAGCGGAGGACATTAGGGTTGAGGATGAGAGAGTGTAATGTATAGGCTGTTAGCGGGGATCAGGAAGTCTGAGGATTAAAGAGGTGGAAATGAAGGATGAGAGAGGAGGACAGTATTTACTGTTAAATAGCTTTTATTACTCATTGTGGGAAATGTATCAAGAATGGTGAATCCATATGCCAGTCTTGATCTCTCTGCACTGGTGTGAGATATTCCTAATTTATTGAGCAGCAGATAGCTCTTAATAAATTAGGTGCATCTCCAGCCCACTATGTGTCACAAACTGAAGTCTGCTTTAGCCAGGGACTGGCGCAATTTCAGCTATAACTTTTGCCATTTTCTGGCAAAATTTATGGAAAATATTTCAGGCGGCGCAAAGCTCTGCCCCTCCTGCTAAGCCATTCCTCTTCTTGGCACTTCAGAGAAATGCCAAGAAACACAGTTGCAAATTATTGTGCACATATGGGATGCCCAATACTTTGCGATTTTTTTACACCACAACAGTGGTGTATTTAGCTTAATAAATATCCTCCAATGACTTTTCAGTTTTAATATAGGTACTAAGAAATAAGTATGCAATACAAGGTCATTTACTATAATAAATTGTTTAAGATTGGTTATGTTGGCAATATAGGCATGTGTATAAAATGATTAGAAAATAAAAACAATATATGTCACTTACTAGTAATACATTTTTTAGTCCCTTGATAGCAGCATATGGTGCAGTCATGGGCCTGAACAATATGTTAGTGCACAATGGCTGGTTATTCATCGGCAAAGAAATACAAATTTTTTATTCTAATTAATAAATTTAGGATGACTACGTTAAGTTTTACACTTAATGTTAGTCTGATTTCTCCTTGTTCGTAACATCTTTGTTATGGCCGAAGAGAAATCTAGGAGAGGGGTGGCTGGCTATGAAGGGGTATGAGGAGGCCAGTCTTTTTTATTTTTTTCAATTGCATTATACACATGTCTATGCTCATATTACTATTCTGTCTATAAGTAATGTGTGTCACTATCAGTTATTGTGTATTTCTGTTATATTTAAGGATTTACATATAAGGTCTTAGAAGTAAGAGGATAAGCTAGGGGGGAGGAGTCTGAGTTAATTAGGAGAGAAGTATGTGGGGTGAGAGAAGGGGTTGTATTAAAGAGAATAAGGAGGAGAAGGAATAAGGGAATGAGAGGAAATAGAGGTAGTGAAGGCAGAAGATAACAGCGGAGGACATTAGGGTTGAGGATGAGAGAGTGTAATGTATAGGCTGTTAGCGGGATCAGGAAGTCTGAGGATTAAAGAGGTGGAAATGAAGGATGAGAGAGGAGGACAGTATTTACTGTTAAATAGCTTTTATTACTCATTGTGGGAAATGTATCAAGAATGGTGAATCCGTATGCCAGTCTTGATCTCTCTGCACTGGTGTGAGATATTCCTAATTTATTGAGAAGCAGATAGCTCTTAATAAATTATGTGCATCTCCAACCCACTATGTGTCACAAACTGAAGTCTGCTTTAGCCAGGACTGGCGCAATTTCAGCTATAACTTTTGCCATTTTCTGGCAAAATTTATGGAAAATCTTTCAGGCAGCGCAAAGCTCTGCCCCTCCTGCTAAGCCATTCTCTCTTCTTGGCACTTCAGAGAAATGCCAAGAAACACATTTGCAAATTATTGTGCACATATGGGATGCCCAATACTTTGCGATTTTTTTTACACCACAACAGTGGTGTATTTAGCTTAATAAATATCCTCCAATGACTTTTCAGTTTTAATATAGGTACTAAGAAATAAGTATGCAATACAAGGTCATTTACTATAATAAATTGTTTAAGATTGGTTATGTTGGCAATATAGGCATGTGTATAAAATGATTAGAAAATAAAAACAATATATGTCACTTACTAGTAATACATTTTTTAGTCCCTTGATAGCAGCATATGGTGCAGTCATGGGCCTGAACAATATGTTAGTGCACAATGGCTGGTTATTCATCGGCAAAGAAATACAAATTTTTTATTCTAATTAATAAATTTAGGATGACTACGTTAAGTTTTACACTTAATGTTAGTCTGATTTCTCCTTGTTCGTAACATCTTTGTTATGGCCGAAGAGAAATCTAGGAGAGGGGTGGCTGGCTATGAAGGGGTATGAGGAGGCCAGTCTTTTTTTATTTTTTCAATTGCATTATACACATGTCTATGCTCATATTACTATTCTGTCTATAAGTAATGTGTGTCACTATCAGTTATTGTGTATTTCTGTTATATTTAAGGATTTACATATAAGGTCTTAGAAGTAAGAGGATAAGCTAGAGGGGAGGAGTATGAGTAAATTAGGAGAGAAGTATGTGGGGTGTGAGAAGGGGTTGTATTAAAGAGAATAAGGAGGAGAAGGAATAAGGGAATGAGAGGAAATAGAGGTAGTGAAGGCAGAAGATAACAGCGGAGGACATTAGGGTTGAGGATGAGAGAGTGTAATGTATAGGCTGTTAGCGGGGATCAGGAAGTCTGAGGATTAAAGAGGTGGAAATGAAGGATGAGAGAGGAGGACAGTATTTACTGTAAAATAGCTTTTATTACTCATTGTGGGAAATGTATCGAGAATGGTGAATCCATATGCCAGTCTTGATCTCTCTGCACTGGTGTGAGATATTCCAAATTTATTGAGCAGCAGATAGCTCTTAATAAATTAGGTGCATCTCCAGCCCACTATGTGTCACAAACTGAAGTCTGCTTTAGCCAGGGACTGGCGCAATTTCAGCTATAACTTTTGCCATTTTCTGGCAAAATTTATGGAAAATATTTCAGGCGGCGCAAAGCTCTGCCCCTCCTGCTAAGCCATTCTCTCTTCTTGGCACTTCAGAGAAATGCCAAGAAACACAGTTGCAAATTATTGTGCACATATGGGATGCCCAATACTTTGCGACTTTTTTACACCACAACAGTGGTGTATTTAGCTTAATAAATATCCTCCAATGACTTTTCAGTTTTAATATAGGTACTAAGAAATAAGTATGCAATACAAGGTCATTTACTATAATAAATTGTTTAAGATTGGTTATGTTGGCAATATAGGCATGTGTATAAAATGATTAGAAAATAAAAAACAATATATGTCACTTACTAGTAATACATTTTTTAGTCCCTTGATAGCAGCATATGGTGCAGTCATGGGCCTGAACAATATGTTAGTGCACAATGGCTGGTTATTCATCGGCAAAGAAATACAAATTTTTATTCTAATTAATAAATTTAGGATGACTACGTTAAGTTTTACACTTAATGTTAGTCTGATTTCTCCTTGTTCGTAACATCTTTGTTATGGCCGAAGAGAAATCTAGGAGAGGGGTGGCTGGCTATGAAGGGGTATGAGGAGGCCAGTCTTTTTTATTTTTTCAATTGCATTTGTGGGGGTTTAGCTCTGGTCTCGAGGATCGTTCACATACAGACTGTTGTCCACTGCAGCTTTAGGGGCCAAACATCGCTTTATTGTCTCAGCATCAACATAAATAAATGAAATGCAAAACAAACACCTGCCCGGCTGGGCTCTAACTTAACACAGTGTGTCCCTGACTCACCTACAACACTGTTCACACACACCGCACCCGTGCGGCTTTTCCAGGCAGCCTGTTCGGTTTCACAGGGGTCTGAGCCCTCCAGCTTGGCTCCAGCCGTGGGTCCCAAACAACAGCCCTCAGCTCCCAGCACTATTAGCAGCTCCAGGAAAATCACCCCCAGCTGCTAAGGAGGCTGCCTTTTAAAGGGCCGGATAAAGTCCGGACTGGACCGTGGGGAGTAGGCACCCACCCAGCTCTTTGCCTACTCCCAGTAAGAGCCGGCCCGGATTGGCTTTGCAGCCAAACTAATCTAACAGAGTCTGACAGCACTAGCTGCTGCAGACAACAAAATCCGGCTCTCACCCCACCGAGGCCAGCAACCTCGGTGACACGCACCTGCCATCGCTCTCTCCTATCAGCCATGAGGCCTGTCACTGCCTCACACATTATACACATGTCTATGCTCATATTACTATTCTGTCTATAAGTAATGTGTGTCACTATCAGTTATTGTGTATTTCTGTTATATTTAAGGATTTACATATAAGGTCTTAGAAGTAAGAGGATAAGCTAGGAGGGAGGAGTATGAGTTAATTAGGAGAGAAGTATGTGGGGTGTGAGAAGGGGTTGTATTAAAGAGAATAAGGAGGAGAAGGAATAAGGGAATGAGAGGAAATAGAGGTAGTGAAGGCAGAAGATAACAGCGGAGGACATTAGGGTTGAGGATGAGAGAGTGTAATGTATAGGCTGTTAGCGGGGATCAGGAAGTCTGAGGATTAAAGAGGTGGAAATGAAGGATGAGAGAGGAGGACAGTATTTACTGTTAAATAGCTTTTATTACTCATTGTGGGAAATGTATCAAGAATGGTGAATCCATATGCCAGTCTTGATCTCTCTGCACTGGTGTGAGATATTCCTAATTTATTGAGCAGCAGATAGCTCTTAATAAATTATGTGCATCTCCAGCCCACTATGTGTCACAAACTGAAGTCTGCTTTAGCCAGGGACTGGCGCAATTTCAGCTATAACTTTTGCCATTTTCTGGCAAAATTTATGGAAAATATTTCAGGCGGCGCAAAGCTCTGCCCCTCCTGCTAAGCCATTCTCCTCTTCTTGGCACTTCAGAGAAATGCCAAGAAACACAGTTGCAAATTATTGTGCACATATGGGATGCCCAATACTTTGCGACTTTTTTTACACCACAACAGTGGTGTATTTAGCTTAATAAATATCCTCCAATGACTTTTCAGTTTTAATATAGGTACTAAGAAATAAGTATGCAATACAAGGTCATTTACTATAATAAATTGTTTAAGATTGGTTATGTTGGCAATATAGGCATGTGTATAAAATGATTAGAAAATAAAAACAATATATGTCACTTACTAGTAATACATTTTTTTAGTCCCTTGATAGCAGCATATGGTGCAGTCATGGGCCTGAACAATATGTTAGTGCACAATGGCTGGTTATTCATCGGCAAAGAAATACAAATTTTTTATTCTAATTAATAAATTTAGGATGACTACGTTAAGTTTTACACTTAATGTTAGTCTGATTTCTCCTTGTTCGTAACATCTTTGTTATGGCCGAAGAGAAATCTAGGAGAGGGGTGGCTGGCTATGAAGGGGTATGAGGAGGCCAGTCTTTTTTATTTTTTCAATTGCATTATACACATGTCTATGCTCATATTACTATTCTGTCTATAAGTAATGTGTGTCACTATCAGTTATTGTGTATTTCTGTTATATTTAAGGATTTACATATAAGGTCTTAGAAGTAAGAGGATAAGCTAGAGGGGAGGAGTATGAGTTAATTAGGAGAGAAGTATGTGGGGTGTGAGAAGGGGTTGTATTAAAGAGAATAAGGAGGAGAAGGAATAAGGGAATGAGAGGAAATAGAGGTAGTGAAGGCAGAAGATAACAGCGGAGGACATTAGGGTTGAGGATGAGAGAGTGTAATGTATAGGCTGTTAGCGGGGATCAGGAAGTCTGAGGATTAAAGAGGTGGAAATGAAGGATGAGAGAGGAGGACAGTATTTACTGTTAAATAGCTTTTATTACTCATTGTGGGAAATGTATCAAGAATGGTGAATCCATATGCCAGTCTTGATCTCTCTGCACTGGTGTGAGATATTCCTAATTTATTGAGCAGCAGATAGCTCTTAATAAATTAGGTGCATCTCCAGCCCACTATGTGTCACAAACTGAAGTCTGCTTTAGCCAGGGACTGGCGCAATTTCAGCTATAACTTTTGCCATTTTCTGGCAAAATTTATGGAAAATATTTCAGGCGGCGCAAAGCTCTGCCCCTCCTGCTAAGCCATTCTCTCTTCTTGGCACTTCAGAGAAATGCCAAGAAACACAGTTGCAAATTATTGTGCACATATGGGATGCCCAATACTTTATGACTTTTTTACACCACAACAGTGGTGTATTTAGCTTAATAAATATCCTCCAATGACTTTTCAGTTTTAATATAGGTACTAAGAAATAAGTATGCAATACAAGGTCATTTACTATAATAAATTGTTTAAGATTGGTTATGTTGGCAATATAGGCATGTGTATAAAATGATTAGAAAATAAAAACAATATATGTCACTTACTAGTAATACATTTTTTTAGTCCCTTGATAGCAGCATATGGTGCAGTCATGGGCCTGAACAATATGTTAGTGCACAATGGCTGGTTATTCATCGGCAAAGAAATACAAATTTTTTATTCTAATTAATAAATTTAGGATGACTACGTTAAGTTTTACACTTAATGTTAGTCTGATTTCTCCTTGTTCGTAACATCTTTGTTATGGCCGAAGAGAAATCTAGGAGAGGGGTGGCTGGCTATGAAGGGGTATGAGGAGGCCAGTCTTTTTTATTTTTTCAATTGCATTATACACATGTCTATGCTCATATTACTATTCTGTCTATAAGTAATGTGTGTCACTATCAGTTATTGTGTATTTCTGTTATATTTAAGGATTTACATATAAGGTCTTAGAAGTAAGAGGATAAGCTAGAGGGGAGGAGTATGAGTTAATTAGGAGAGAAGTATGTGGGGTGTGAGAAGGGGTTGTATTAAAGAGAATAAGGAGGAGAAGGAATAAGGGAATGAGAGGAAATAGAGGTAGTGAAGGCAGAAGATAACAGCGGAGGACATTAGGGTTGAGGATGAGAGAGTGTAATGTATAGGCTGTTAGCGGGGATCAGGAAGTCTGAGGATTAAAGAGGTGGAAATGAAGGATGAGAGAGGAGGACAGTATTTACTGTTAAATAGCTTTTATTACTCATTGTGGGAAATGTATCAAGAATGGTGAATCCATATGCCAGTCTTGATCTCTCTGCACTGGTGTGAGATATTCCTAATTTATTGAGCAGCAGATAGCTCTTAATAAATTAGGTGCATCTCCAGCCCACTATGTGTCACAAACTGAAGTCTGCTTTAGCCAGGGACTGGCGCAATTTCAGCTATAACTTTTGCCATTTTCTGGCAAAATTTATGGAAAATATTTCAGGCGGCGCAAAGCTCTGCCCCTCCTGCTAAGCCATTCTCTCTTCTTGGCACTTCAGAGAAATGCCAAGAAACACAGTTGCAAATTATTGTGCACATATGGGATGCCCAATACTTTATGACTTTTTTACACCACAACAGTGGTGTATTTAGCTTAATAAATATCCTCCAATGACTTTTCAGTTTTAATATAGGTACTAAGAAATAAGTATGCAATACAAGGTCATTTACTATAATAAATTGTTTAAGATTGGTTATGTTGGCAATATAGGCATGTGTATAAAATGATTAGAAAATAAAAACAATATATGTCACTTACTAGTAATACATTTTTTAGTCCCTTGATAGCAGCATATGGTGCAGTCATGGGCCTGAACAATATGTTAGTGCACAATGGCTGGTTATTCATCGGCAAAGAAATACAAATTTTTTATTCTAATTAATAAATTTAGGATGACTACGTTAAGTTTTACACTTAATGTTAGTCTGATTTCTCCTTGTTCGTAACATCTTTGTTATGGCCGAAGAGAAATCTAGGAGAGGGGTGGCTGGCTATGAAGGGGTATGAGGAGGCCAGTCTTTTTTATTTTTTCAATTGCATTATACACATGTCTATGCTCATATTACTATTCTGTCTATAAGTAATGTGTGTCACTATCAGTTATTGTGTATTTCTGTTATATTTAAGGATTTACATATAAGGTCTTAGAAGTAAGAGGATAAGCTAGGGGGGAGGAGTCTGAGTTAATTAGGAGAGAAGTATGTGGGGTGAGAGAAGGGGTTGTATTAAAGAGAATAAGGAGGAGAAGGAATAAGGGAATGAGAGGAAATAGAGGTAGTGAAGGCAGAAGATAACAGCGGAGGACATTAGGGTTGAGGATGAGAGAGTGTAATGTATAGGCTGTTAGCGGGGATCAGGAAGTCTGAGGATTAAAGAGGTGGAAATGAAGGATGAGAGAGGAGGACAGTATTTACTGTTAAATAGCTTTTATTACTCATTGTGGGAAATGTATCAAGAATGGTGAATCCGTATGCCAGTCTTGATCTCTCTGCACTGGTGTGAGATATTCCTAATTTATTGAGAAGCAGATAGCTCTTAATAAATTATGTGCATCTCCAACCCACTATGTGTCACAAACTGAAGTCTGCTTTAGCCAGGACTGGCGCAATTTCAGCTATAACTTTTGCCATTTTCTGGCAAAATTTATGGAAAATATTTCAGGCAGCGCAAAGCTCTGCCCCTCCTGCTAAGCCATTCCCTCTTCTTGGCACTTCAGAGAAATGCCAAGAAACACATTTGCAAATTATTGTGCACATATGGGATGCCCAATACTTTGCGACTTTTTTACACCACAACAGTGGTGTATTTAGCTTAATAAATATCCTCCAATGACTTTTCAGTTTTAATATAGGTACTAAGAAATAAGTATGCAATACAAGGTCATTTACTATAATAAATTGTTTAAGATTGGTTATGTTGGCAATATAGGCATGTGTATAAAATGATTAGAAAATAAAAACAATATATGTCACTTACTAGTAATACATTTTTTTAGTCCCTTGATAGCAGCATATGGTGCAGTCATGGGCCTGAACAATATGTTAGTGCACAATGGCTGGTTATTCATCGGCAAAGAAATACAAATTTTTTATTCTAATTAATAAATTTAGGATGACTACGTTAAGTTTTACACTTAATGTTAGTCTGATTTCTCCTTGTTCGTAACATCTTTGTTATGGCCGAAGAGAAATCTAGGAGAGGGTGGCTGGCTATGA
>JAKVIS010005628.1:0-11344 GCA_033119425.1 Bufotes viridis | reverse complement strand
TAGATAATAGATAGATAGATAGATAATAGATAGATAGATAGATAGATAATAGATAGATAGATAATAGAGAGATAATAGATAGATAGATAATAGAGAGATAGATAGATAGATAATAGATAGATAGATAGATAGATATTAGATAGATAGATAGATAATAGATAGATAGATAATAGAGAGATAGATAGATAATAGATAGATAGATAATAGATAGATAGATAGATAGATAAATAGATAGATAGATAATAGATAGATAAATAGATAGATAGATAAATAGATAGATAGATAATAGATAGATGATAGATAGATAGATAGATAGATAGATAGATAGTGTGATAGATAGATAGATAGATAGATAGATTATTAGATAGATAGATAGATAGATAGATAATAGATAGATAGATAGATAGATAGATAATAGATAGATAGATAGATAGATAGATAGATAATAGAGAGATAGATAGATAGATGATAGATAGATAGATAGATAGATAGATAGATAGATAATAGATAGATAGATAGATAATAGATAGATAGATAGATAGATAGATGATAGATAGATAGATAGATAGATAGATAGATAGATGATAGATAGATAGATAGATAGATAGTAGATAGATAGATAGATAGATAGATAGATAGATAATAGATAGATAGATAGATAGACAGATAATAGATAGATAGATAGATAGATAGATAGATAGATAGATAGATAGATAGATAGATAGATATGAGATAGATAGATAGATAGATAGATAGATAGATGATAGATAGATAGATGATAGATAGATAGATAGATAGATAGATAGATAGATAGATAGATAGATAGATAGATAGATAGATGATAGATAGATAGATGATAGATGATAGATAGATAGATAGATAGATAGATAGATGATAGATAGATAGATAGATAGATGATAGATAGATAGATAGATAGATAGATAGATAGATAGATAGATAGATAATAGATAGATGTGAGGGATGCAGGTAGACACGAGCCGCACATACTTGCAGTCCCGGCCGCACACACACTCGGTCGGGTCTTCTGTCGCCGATAGATAAGGTCAGGTCACGAGTGTCCCTGCCATCATGTCGCCTCCATCCTCCCCGGCCCGGCAGGATCTGCAGCCCCCCTCCCCCTCCCCGGCACAGCCACCTACCTCCCGGCCGGGGAGAGATGCCGCAGCGGCTGCCGCACAGGTGCCGGGAGGAGTGCGGGTCTGGCCGGTGCCCTGAGAGGCTGCAGTGCAGAGGAGACACAGGGGTGGTCACCGTGCCATGCCGCCCTCCATGTCTGCAGACCCCGCCGCCCGCTCCTCCTCTGGAGCCTGGCCTCCCCTGTAGTCTCCGGTGGTCCCGGCCCGCTTACCTTCTGTGGCGGCCCCCGGTAATGGTCGGCGCCCTCCTCCCTGCAGATGCCCGCAGTGTCTTCTCCACTTACGTGGGGACCTCCTGAGCTGCCCAGATGTGCTGCACACCAAGGCACCGTCTACAAAGAGCCTCCCCCGTCCGCCCCGGCGCGGAGCCTTCCTGCAGGTGCACACCGCACTGAGCCTTCTAGCAGCTCCACAGTAACCCGAGGGAGCGAGCGCCGCTCCTGCTGATGACAGGCACCTGCCGGGGACCGGCGCGGGCAGACGTTCTCTGCTGCGATGGTATATTTCTACACGGTCCCTAGAACTGGTGCTCCATCTACTGCCTGTAGCTTAAAGATTCTGATATAAAATGTGGTATTGGAATTCTCCCCATAACCCAGCAGGGAAAGCAACACTGCCTGCCTGCAAATCCTACCCTCCAACACTGCCTGCCTGTATATCCTACCCTCCAACACTGCCTGCCTGTATATCCTACCCTCCAACACTGCCTGCCTGCAAATCCTACACTCCAACACTGCCTGCCTGTATATCCTACCCTCCAACACTGCCTGCCTGCAAATCCTACCCTCCAACACTGCCTGCCTGTATATCCTACCCTCCAACACTGCCTGCCTGCAAATCCTACCCTCCAACACTGCCTGCCTGTATATCCTACCCTCCAACACTGCCTGCCTGCATATCCTACCCTCCAACACTGCCTGCCTGTATATCCTACCCTCCAACACTGCCTGCCTGCAAATCCTACCCTCCAACACTGCCTGCCTGTATATCCTACCCTCCAACACTGCCTGCCTGCAAATCCTACCCTCCAACACTGCCTACCTGTATATCCTACCCTCCAACACTGCCTGCCTGTATATCCTACCCTCCAACACTGCCTGCCTGTATATCCTACCCTCCAACACTGCCTGCCTGTATATCCTACCCTCCAACACTGCCTGCCTGTATATCCTACCCTCCAACACTGCCTGCCTGTATATCCTACCCTCCAACACTGCCTGCCTGTATATCCTACTCTCCAACAAACCCAACACTACCTGCCTCCATATCCTACCCTCCAACATACGCAACACTGTCTGCCTCCATTTTCTACCCTTCAACATACCCAACACTACCTGCCTTCATATCTTACCCTCTAATAAACCCAACACTGACTGCCTTGAAATCCTACCCTCCAATGTACCCAACACTGCCTGCCTTTATAGCCTACCCTTTAACATACCCAACACTGCCTACCTCCATATCCTACCCTCTAATAAACCCAACACTACCTCCCTCCATATCCTACCCTCCAACATATGCAACACTGCCTGCCTCCATATCCTACCCTCTAACGAACCCAACACTACCTGGCTCCATATCTTACCATCCGACATACCCAACACTGCCTACCTCCATATCCTACCCTCTAATAAACCCAACACTACCTCCCTCCATATCCTACCCTCCAACATATGCAACACTGCCTGCCTCCATATCCTACCCTCTAACAAACCCAACACTGCCTGCTTCTATATCCTACCCTCTATTAAACCCAACACTGCCTGCCTCCATGTTCTACCCCCCAACATATCCAACACTGTCTGCCTCCATATCCTACCCTCCAACATACCTAACACTGCCTGCCTCCATATCCTACCCTCTGACATACCCAACACTGCCTGCCTCCATGTCCTACCCTCCATCATACCCAACACTGCCTGCCTCCATGTCCTTCCCTCCATCATACCCAACACTGCCTGCCTCCATATCCTACCCTCCAACATACCCAACCCTGCCTGCCTCCATATCCTACCCTCTGACATACCCAACACTGCCTGCCTTTATAGCCTACCCTTCAACATACCCAACACTGCCTGCCTCCATATCCTACTTTCTAATAAACCCAACACTACCTGCCTCTATATCTTACCCTCTGACATACCCAACACTGCCTTCCTCCATATCCTACCCTCTGACATACCCAACACTGCCTGCCTCCATGTCCTTCCCTCCATCATACCCAACACTGCCTGCCTCCATGTCCTTCCCTCCATCATACCCAACACTGCCTGCCTCCATGTCCTTCCCTCCAACATACCCAACACTGCCTGCCTCCATATCCTACCCTCTGACATACCCAACACTGCCTGCCTCCATATCCTACCCTCTGACATACCCAACACTGCCTGCCTCCATATCCTACCCTCTGACATACCCAACACTGCCTGCCTCCATATCCTACCCTCTGACATACCCAACACTGCCTGCCTCCATGTCCTTCCCTCCATCATACCCAACACTGCCTGCCTCCATGTCCTTCCCTCCATCATACCCAACACTGCCTGCCTCCATGTCCTTCCCTCCATCATACCCAACACTGCCTTCCTCCATGTCCTTCCCTCCATCATACCCAACACTGCCTGCCTCCATGTCCTTCCCTCCATCATACCCAACACTGCCTTCCTCCATGTCCTTCCCTCCAACATACCCAACACTGCCTGCCTCCATGTCCTTCCCTCCATCATACCCAACCCTGCCTGCCTCCATGTCCTACCACCCAAGATGTGTTGCACTAGTAGTGTGCATGAGGCCTTACAGGAACTGTAGGATGTCGATAGATGAGGAAGAGTCCAAGGAAACTGGGGCGGGTCAGATCATTCTACATCTATCTCTCAGGGAGGAAGGAGATAAACTGGAACCAGATGACCACGTTTCTGAAGGCCACTCATGAACATTGAGTAAAAATCTTTTTTAATGTTTTTTCAAAGAATATCAGATAAGACCTTTGAGGAAAACCTCTTGGCCAGGGTAATAACCCGAGTGTGTCCCCAGGTTCTGCCCTGGTGGCCCTGTCACATCTCTGATGAGAAGCGTCGACTATCAGGCTTCTCAGGGCAGACAGAAAGATCGTGCTCCTTAACAGGTTGCTGGAATTTTCTCCACAGATTACTTAATAAAAAGATAAAATAATAAAACCAATTATTCTGACTTTAACCTTCCCTCACCGCTCCGCTGCCTGTGTGACCAGTTACTGCAGCCAATCACTGGTGATTGTGACCCCAAAGAATTGGGGCCCGGTCACCACAGTGTGGTAGCATCTTCAGAACCTGCCATCTCCCATTCCTTGTAGTTACAGAGCTTCGCTGATAGATGGCGCTCTATCACATGAGAAAATAAAAATTCAAGAGAGCATGAGGATTAGTAGGAGATGAGGACCCAGCGGTGACCTCCTTCTCTCATCATTTAATTCGCTAAGATGCAGACGAGATCCTGAAGATTCTTTGATGTGACGTCTTAGGTTACACAACAGGAAAATAAGAAAATGTCTATAAACAGGAGAAAACATAGAAGGTGCTAGCAGAGGAATTTATGAAGTCACATGATTTGAGTTTATATTTGTGTGATTTGCACCAAGTTTGGTAACCATAAGGCCGGGGTTGTGATCTTGGCCACGACACCCAGCGAGTGAGCAGAGATCACGGTGTAGCAGTGCAGCCACACAAGTGAATAGGGCGCAGCGTTGGATTTTTGCAGTTTTCAGATTGCGGTCGTGCCGCCCTCTACTAGAGGAACACTGGAGTAACACTGGAGTAACACTGAGATTCAGATGCTAAATCTGGCATTAGAGAAATACGAAAAATTTGTCGAAGAAATCTGTGTGTGTAAACTCATGGGGGCTAGTGTTAAAAAAACTGCCAATAAGGGACATATTTTAGACAATTTTTTAATTTTAAAAAAGCATCACAAAATCTGACAGTGAAGAACCCTAAACTGTAAGATTTTTACGCTTTTTCAAAATGAAAAAATGGTCTGAAAATTGTCCCTGATTAGGGGCAGATGCCTGCCTGCATATACCCACACTGTAGAATCGTAAGAAGCAGAGGCTTGTTCTGAACAAGCTGTCCAAAAATTATGCCTTTTTGGGGAGTAGCAACAGGTTTGGTATAATGTTAAATAAATGACATAATATGTGCAGTACCCTAGACCTGGAGGTATCTGCAAATGTTTTATAATGTTTTATTATGTATAGTATGTTCATTCCATTCATTCCAACAGCAGAGAAATGATTGGCAAAGGCCAACCACCCTGTTCCTTCCCTGTTGATCAGGGTGGGCCGGTGCTGCTTCCTGATCAGCAAAACAGATTTACAGCTTCACAGACCCTGCTGCCAGTGAGGGGAAACAGGTCAGACACCCATCACCTAGAATAACTACTATTGCCCGATTCTTCAGACTACTTTTCCACAGCACAGATCTCCAGAGAGAGCAACAGACTGAGGGAGTATACCATTACACAACACCTCATCAGTGATACTACCACTCCCATCCTCTGCTCTGGCACCTCAGTAGTAGTAGTTGCAGTAGTAGCTTTAGTAGTACAAAATGAAAACTGAAGTACAAAACAGTAGATGTGTGGCTGTGTATGGGTAGCAGTAGTGGCAGCAGGATTAGTAGTAACTGCAGCAGCAATAGTCCAGTATGGAACATGAAGGACAAGCAGTAGATGTGTGGCAGTGTAGGGGCAGTAGTAATAGAAGCAGGCATAGTAGTATCTGCAGCAGCAGTAGTCCAGTATGGAACCTGAAGGACAAGGCAGTAGATGTGTGGCTGTGTAGGGGTAGTAGTACTGGCAGCACGGATAGTAGTAACTGCAGCAGCAGTAGTCCAGTATGGAACCTGAAGGGCAAGGCAGTAGATGTGTGGCTGTGTAGGGGTAGTAGTAATGGCAGCAGGCATAGTAGTTGCTGCAGCAGCAGTAGTCCAGTATGGAACCTGAAGGACAAGGCAGTAGATGTGTGGCTGTGTAGGGGTAGTAGTACTTCTCAGCAGGCATAGTAGTATCTGCAGCAGCAGTAGTCCAGTATGGAACCTGAAGGACAAGGCAGTAGATGTGTGGCTGTGTAGGGGTAGTAGTACTTCTCAGCAGGCATAGTAGTATCTGCAGCAGCAGTAGTCCAGTATAGAACCTGAAGGACAAGGCAGTAGATGTGTGGCTGTGTAGGGGTAGTAGTACTTCTCAGCAGGCATAGTAGTATCTGCAGCAGCAGTAGTCCAGTATAGAACCTGAAGGACAAGGCAGTAGATGTGTGGCTGTGTAGGGGCAGTAGTAATAGAAGCAGGCATAGTAGTATCTGCAGCAGCAGGAGTCCAGTATGGAACCTGAAGGACAAGGCAGTAGATGTGGGGCTCTCTAGGGGTAACAGTAGTGGCAGCAGGGGTAGTGGTAACTGCAACAGTACAGTATGGGACATGATGGACAGGCAGACAGCGTCAGTGACGTCATGAGCTGATGATAAATAGCCAGTCCACACTATCAGCAATGACAGATCTATTCATTAGCTGAAGGTGTGTGAAAATCTTCATGGATCTACGTTTGATTCATTTTCACAAATGTAATGTTTTCTACACTTGCGGAAGACATTTTTGTAAACTTTGGTGTGATGACATCACCTGCCAGCCTACACTGCAGGCTGAACAGGACAGCAGACTGATAGCAAACAGGGACAGTCTTGGCCGCTGGTCCGAACTGCTGACCCAGAAGTCATTAGGGCTCAGGGTATGTGCCGGAGAAGGTCACAGCCCAGGTTGTGCAGGTGGTGCTTTTTGCTTACGGCAGTGTTTATCTGCTGAAGTATGTCAGTGTGGCACAAAATACGGTTTCATCGTGTTCAGAGAACTGTATTGGCTGCTTTTGGTTCTTGTTGTAGGGGTAGTGCTGGCACAGGTGGTTGAGCAGTGACTCAGATGAGGGCGAAGAGGGGCCCTCTGCTCAGACAGACGGGCGGCAGGTGTCTGCTTGGTGCATACAAAGCATATCCTGGTAATACAACAATTTTCCATCCCTTTGGAAAGCAAGAAAACACCCCCCATTTTGCTTTGATAGTGAGGGTCTGCAAGCATGGCCATCCAGTAGTCATTGCTTTGCTAATGGTAATGATATGCTTGTCACTACCTACAGCATGCAGCTTGGCACGCTTTCCAGCGTGCTCCAGTTGTTTTTAATCTCTGCCCGACACTGCAATGGTTGGTCATGTCCAGCGTCGTTATCCCTGACGAGCTGCCACTGCCTGAGCTCATAATAACACCTGCTTCCTGCTGCGGTCTGCGGGATGTTGTATTCATTGACCACTTTACGCTGCATCAATGTTCTTAACAGGCTCACAAAAACCTCCCAACTAGCATAAAGAAGGTTTTTACCTCTGATTTTCTTGATGTCCAGAACATTCTTGAGTTCGTATACATTTTCCATGCCAACAGGTTCAGAACCTCTAGAATAATGATGGAATACAACTGGCTTGAGGAGGGAAACATGGAAAGAACTAGGAATACGTAAAGAGGCAGGAAGGCGCAACCTATAACAGACCAGATTCAACTGTCTCAAAACCTCAAATGAAGTGTGATATCGACTCTTATAAGGGTACCTTGAGTCTGATGTTTTTGATGAAAGTCAGACCTTGTCTCCACAAGACAAGTGAGATGGAGTCCTGCCTTTGTGCTCAGCGAACCTCTTCATGTGAGCATAGGCCTGTAGTAAAGTTCTGCCAAGGGGCCAAAGCAACCCAGTCGTCATGACGTGCATTATAAAAGTGCTGCCAATAGTTGACCAATCCAAGATTAATGTGTTCCACCTGCCCATTGGTCTGCGGATGATAAGCAGAAGAAACGTCCAATTTGATGTCCAGCAGTTTACAGATGGCTCTCCAGAAGTTGGAAGTGAACTACACTCCTCGATCAGACATGATGTGAAGGTGCAAACCATGCAACCAGAAAATGTGTTTCAGGTATACTGAAAGTTGGGGAGCTGACTAGCAGAAGGTCTTCGTTTTGATGTCTTCTTCTGGTCAAAAGTACAGGCAGCGGTCCTGGATGTTCTTATAAATCATAGGCCACCAGTATTGTTCGGTAATCCGGCCAGCAGTGTTATGGAGACCAGGGTGACCAGCAACCTTGGAGCAAAGACATGCCTCCTGTTTCCCATGGGGACATACTTCATGACGTGGTATATTCTTAAACTGAACTGGAGTGATTGAGATAATGTGTGCAGAATCGATGATGTGCTGGGGCTCCTCCACCCAATCAACAAAGTCGAATGCATGAGAAAGGGCTTCAGCCTTGGTATTCTTCTCAGCTGGATGGAAGTGGACAACAAAAGAAACTGGGCAAAGAACAACAACCACCAGGCTTGGCGAGGATTTAGAGGTTGAGCGGTTTGCATACACACCAAGTTCTTATGATCCGTATAGATGATTACAGGATGGCAGGCAACCTTGCGGAGATGTCTCCGTTCTTAAAGAGCCAACTTAATGGCGAGCAGTTCCCTATCTTTGATGGAATAATTGCATTCTTCAGGGGAGAAATACTTTGAGAAGAAGCTACAGGTAACCATCTTACCAGAGCTCCGTCTCCCAGAAGAACTGCCTAGATACCAGGATGATGCAAAATTAAAGCTGACGAGAAGGCCTGCTTTAGAACCTGGAATGTGGATTCTGCCTCAGGTTTCTACTCTTTAGCCTTTAGCTCTTTGTGACTGAGTGCGGAGATAGGGGCAGAGATGGTGGCAAAATGAAAGATAAATTGTAATAATTGGCAAAGCCCACCGCTGGATAGCTTGCAGGCATGTAGGACGGGGCAGTCTAAGACATCCGTCAACCTTTGGAAATCCAGTCCAATATCCCATCGAGAGATTATATAACCCAAGAAGCCTATAGCGGATTTGTTTTTCAAAGAAGTACCTTTCAAACTTCACATACAATCTGCTCTCTGGAGGACAGTGCGTACATCTCTCCGGTGCAAAGTCAGATCAGTAAAGAAGATCAAGATGTCATCCAAATAGATCACTACATAGACATAGATGAAATCGTGAAAGACATCATTTATGAATTCCTGAAAAACCACAGGAGCAATACCGAGGCCACGGAGCATGATGAGACATCCATACCGTCACAGGTGTTAAAAGCAGTCTTCTACTCACGAGCCTCTCGTATCTGGATCAGATTGTAAGCTCTTCAGAGGTCCAATTTTGTGAAGATTCTGGCTCCACAGAGTCTATCAAAGAGCTCAGGGATTAGTGGCAATGGGTACTTGTCTTTTACAGTGATTTTGTTCACACCATGGTAATCGATACACAGCTGAAGGAAATCAACCTATCTCTTGACTGAGAAGAAACCTGCCGGAGAAGAGGACTTCCGGGTTCTGCCTAACGTGGTCTGACATGGCCTCATGTCATAGTCTCAGGCCCAGACAGAGGATAGATTCGGCTATGTGGTCATAGGTCCAATGTGGTGGCAGCGTCTCAGCCTCCTTCTTTTCAAAGACATCGACGTAGCTGCCATAGTTGGAGGGCAGACCCTGCAGAGTAGGTGGAACCTTCAGTCTCCGGCCTGAAAACACAACAGTCAGGCATCGGGACTGACACTGAAGAAGCTCCTTTATGTCCCTTGTTGATCACAGGGACATAAAGTCTGTGACAAATCCGGGCAGGTCATAGGAGGTGATATTTGGAGTGCAGAAGTCCTACCTTGAGGTTCATTTGCACAGTGGCATACTAAATGCATTATGGGATAGGCACTCTGTTAACAGACCACCAAGGACTTCCCCAGCGCTCGGTGGGTACGCAGTTCTGGGTCAACAAGGCCTGGAGCAGGAATTTATATGCCAAATCGGAATCCAAGAATGTCTGTTCAGTAAACTGACGGCTATCGCATGATAGGATCATGTGGAATGTGAGTCACAACCTCGTCCTCAATATGTCCGGCCAGACCCTCCCAGAAAAGAGCCACCAGGGCCTCATTGTCCCATGATAGTTCTGAGGCAAACGTGTGGAACTTTATGATGTACTGACCCACAGTGAGGCTATCCTAGGAGAAACACAGAAGTGAAGAAGCTGCAGAAGCCGTGTGACCAGGCTCCTCAAAGACCTTCCAGAAGGCAGCCAAAAAGTCTTGAAGATTATAGGTCAGTGGGTCATTTTGCTTCAAGAGGGGAATGGCCCAGGCAAGTGCTTCATCGGAGAGGAGGGAAACCACAAATACAACCTTGGAAGTCTGGAGGAAAGTGATAGGTTTGTAGCTCGAAGTGAATGGTACATAGGCATCCTCAGTATAACTTGGGGTCCCCTTCATAGCGAGGGAGATGTGGAAGATGCAGAATGGAGTTGCCAGAGATCGTGACAGCCGGATGTGACGGTGAAGACTCCGCAGTTGTTATCCTGGCACTCTGGCACACCTGGTTTTTCACCCTTTATCCTCTGTCCTGGGATGTAAACTTCTCTCCAAGGAAACCACCTGGCCATTACCTCCTGTCCAGTCTACAAGCGACTAACATCTGACCGACAGGGGTCAAAAGACACTGAAACCGAGCATGGAGAGATCAGGCAAAACTGTAGTCAGGAGCAGTCCAAGTTCAGTGCAGACAGCAAAGAGTCAATACAGAGGTCAGGCTCAGCTCAGACAGCGGAAAGTCAATATACAGGAAATGGGCAGAAGTCGGTACACAGGCAGAAAAATGGACACAGCACAACTTTGCAGGAAATAGCAAGCTAGGAACCTATTGCTCAGACACCCTCCCATAGGAGAAGGTGCCTTAAGTACCCAAAGGTGACTAGCAATTGTGAATTAAAGTTCACATGTGCTAGCCCTTTAATTGAGGGGGACTCATACATGTACCGCATGGGCTGAAGAGAGGCCTTGCTGTCTAGAAGCAGAGTGCAGCCTGCTGGGAAGAATCATCAACTCTGGCAGTCAAGCTAGCCATCGGGGAGCAGAGTAAGGGCAGCAGGTATGGGTCACCAGGGTGTCAGAGGTGAGCAGAGTGGCACCAATGCCTGGGAGAGCAGGATGGCAGTGAGCAAGGGCTGCGGAGATAATCCGCTACCGAAACACGGATTTGTAACAACCAATGGTCGACTACTATGATATATGGCAACTATGACGCATATCAAAAAGTCAGGTGAGGTCCACTAGTCATTTTCAACACTGCAAAAAAGAA
>JAKVIS010005627.1:0-11738 GCA_033119425.1 Bufotes viridis | reverse complement strand
ATGTCTTTTCTGTGCTCACATCATTATCAGTTTATTCAACCCCAAGTGACATTCAATCTTAGTACTTAGTACAACATCCTTTCCAGTTATAACAGCTTTTAAACGTGAAGCATAGCTTGACACAAGTGTCTTGCAGCGATCTACGGGTATCTTCGCCCATTCTTCATGGGCAAAAGCCTCCAGTTCAGTCACATTCTTAGGCTTGCGCGCTGCAACTGCTTTCTTTAAGTCCCACCAGAGGTTCTCAATCGGATTTAAGTCTGGTGACTGCGATGGCCACTTCAAAATGTTCCAGCCTTTAATCTGCAACCATGCTCTAGTGGACTTTGAGGTATGCTTGGGATCATTGTCCTGTTGAAAGGTCCAACGCCTCCCAAGCCTCAGGTTTGTGACGGACTGCATCACATTTTCATCCAATATCTCCTGGTACTGAAGAGAATTCATGGTACCTTGCACACGCTGAAGCTTCCCTGTACCTGTAGAAGCAAAACAGCCCCAAAGCATGATTGACCCCCGCCATGCTTCACAGTAGGCAAGGTGTTCTTTTCTTATAGGCCTTGTTCTTCCTCCTCCAAACATAGCATTGATCCATGGGCCCAAACAGTTCTAATTTTGTTTCATCAGTCCACAGAACACTATCCCAAAACTTTTGTGGTTTGTCCACATGACTTTGGCATACTGCAGTCGACTCTTCTTATTCTTTGGAGACAGCAAGGGGTGCGCCTGGGAGTTCTGGCATGGAGGCCTTCATTACGCAGTGTGCGCCTTATTGTCTGAGCTGAAACTTCAGTACCCGCATCTGACAAATCTTTTTCAGTTCCTCAGCAGTCACACGGGACTCTTTCTCCACTTTGCGCTTCAGGTAGAACACAGCAGTCGAAGTCAGCATCTTCTTTCTGCCACGACCAGGTAGCGTTTCAACAGTGCCCTTGCCTTGAATTTTCGAATGATGCTTCCTATGGTGTCTCTTGGTATGTTTAACATCTTTGCAATCTTCTTATAGCCATTGCCCTTCCTGTGAAGAGAAATCACCTCTTCTCTTGTCTTCCTGGACCATTCTCTTGACTTCACCATGTCTGTAAACACACCAGTAAATGTCTAGAAGGAGCTGAGTATCACAGTCATTTTACATCTGCCTAATTGGTGCTTATTCTGCTTGATTGCTGCTCCTTGACATCCACAGGGGTTTTCAATACCTGATCGAAAACACTTCAATGAACCTCTGTTCTTAACCACTTGAAGACCACAGGTTTATACCCCCCTAATGACCAGGCCCTTTTTTACAAATCCGCACTACACTACTTTCACCGTTTATTGCTCCGTCATGCAACTTACCACCCAAATGAATTTTACCTCCTTTTCTTCTCACTAATAGAGCTTTCATTTGGTGGTATTTCATTGTTGCTGACATTTTTACTTTTTTGCTATTAATAAAATTTAACGACATTTTTGCAAAAATGACATTTTTCACTTTCTGTTGTAATTTTTTTTAAAAAACTACTATATTTTCTCTAAATGTATTGTTCTACATGTCTTTGATAAAAAAAAGTCCAATAAGTGTATATTTATTGGTTTGGGTAAAAGTTATAGCGATTTACAAACTATGGTGCAAAAAGTGAATTTCGGCATTTTGAAGCAGCTCTGACTTTCTGAGCGCCTGTCATGTTTCTTCAGGAGCTAGAATGTCAGGAAAGTATAAATACCCCCAAATGACACCATTTTAGAAGAAGACACCCCAAAGTATTCGCAGGGGGCATGGTGAGTTCATGTATCATTTCATTTTTTTCACAAGTTAGCGGAAAATGACACTTTCTGAGGAAAAAAATAATAATAAAGTTTCCATTTCTGCTAACTTCTGGCAAAAAAAAAAAAAAAATCTCATACGGGCTCATTATGCCCCTCAGTGAATACCTTGGGGTGTCTACTTTCCGAAATGGGGTCATTTGTGGGGTGTTTGTACTGTTCTGGCATTTTGGGCGGGGCTAAATTGTGAGCAGCCATGTAAAAGCTAAAGGTACTCATTGGTTTTAGAGGCCCCTTTGCGGACCCAGGCTGCAAAAAGTGTCACTCATGTGGTATCGCCGTACTCAGGAGAAGTAGGGCAATGTGTTTTGGGGTGTATTTTTACATATACCCATGTTGGGTGAGAGAAATATCTCTGTAAACTGACAACTTTGTATAAAAAATTTAAAAATTGTCGTTTACAGAGATATTTCTCACACCAGCGAGGCATATACAAATACTGCCCCAAACTGCCTTACTTCTCCTGAGTGCGGCGATACCCATGTGTGACTTTTTGCAGCCTGGGTGCGCAAAGACCTAATTCCAATGAGTACCTTTAGGATTTCACAGGGCATTTTTACGCATTTGGATTCCAGACTTCTTCTCACGCTTTAGGGGCCCCTAAAATGCCAGGGCAGTATAAATACCCCCAAGTGACCCCATTTTAGAAAGAAGACACCCCAAGGTATTCCGTGATGGGTATGGTGAGTTCATGTAAAATTTTATTTTTTGTCACAAGTTAGTGGAATATGAGACTTTGTAAAAAACAAAATAAAAAAAAAATATATATCAATTTCCGCTAACTTGTGCCAAAAAATAAAAATTCTGTGAACTCGCCATGCCCCTCAGCGAATACCTTGGGGTGTCTTCTTTCCAAAATGGGGTCACATGTGGGGTATTTATACTCACCTGGCATTTTAGGGACCCTAAGCGTGAGAATCCAAATGCGTAAAAATGGCCTGTGAAATCCTAAAGGTACTCATTGGTTTTAGGGCCCCTTTGCGCATCTTGGCTGCAAAAAAGTGTCACTCATGTGGTATCGCCGTACTCAGGAGAAGTAGGGCAATGTGTTTTGGGGTGTATTTTTACATATACCCATGCTGCGTGTGAGAAATATCGCTGTAAACGACAACTTTTAAATTTTTTTATACAAAGTTGTCAGTTTACAGAGATATTTCTCACTACATGGGTATATGTAAATACACCCCAAACACATTGCCTTACTTCCTGAGTACTGGCGATACCACATGAGTGACACTATTGCAGCCAAGATGCGCAAAGAGGCCAAATTCCATGAGTACCTTTTAGGAAGGCATTTTACGCATTTTCTTCTCATGCTTTAGGGCCCTAAAATGCCAGGGCAGTATAAATACCCACATGTGACCCATTTGGAAAGAAGACACCCAAGGTATTTCATGAGGGGCATGGCGAGTTCATAGAAAAAAATTTTTGGGCACAAGTTAGTGGAAATAGATTTTTATTGTTTTTCTCACAAAGTCTCCCTTTCCGCTAACTTTTGACAAAAGTTTAATTTTTCATGGACTCACTATGCCCCTCAGCGAATACCTTGGGGTGTCTTCTTTCCAAAATGGGGTCACATGTGGGGTATTTATACTGCCCTGGCATTTTAGGGGCCCTAAAGCGTGAGAAGAAAAATGCGTAAAAATACCCTCCTAAAAGGTACTCATTGGAATTTGGGCCCCTTTGCGCATCTTGGCTGCAAAAAAGTGTCACTCATGTGGTATCGCCGTACTCAGGAGAAGTAGGGCGATGTGTTTTGGGGTGTATTTTTACATATACCCATACTGGGTGAGAGAAATATGCTCCGATCACATGAACGCGCGCGCACGACACGCGCGCGTTCATGTGAAATCTCAGGTCTCACGAGATGACGCCGATAGGCGTGACTGAGACCTGAGAGAGCTGCCGCGCTGACGCCCATCGGCGTTAGCGTGGCGGCAAGAGGTTAAGAGTGGTTGTCTTTAAGGGGTTAATTAATTGTGTCCATGAAGAAATCACAAAAAAAACATTTAATACTGTATTACAAAAACAATTGATGTCATTTTAGTTGCATTTGGTTCTTTAAAAAGTCCTTGTAAGATTTCATTCTGAACACAATTACAAATGTACGCTAAATTCCCTAAAACACTTTACAGCATTGGGGGTTGAATAATTTTGAACACAACTGTAACTATATGAATAGTAGTGTCCAATTCTGCAACCCCCACTGATCCCAGGAACAGGTCCTGTTCCCCCTTTTTATGTTGTGGCAGGCTACACATACGCCTTATGCTCCATTCATTCTCTTTGGGACCACTGGAATTAGCCGCGCTGTACTCCGCCATCTCCGGTAACCCCACAGAGAATGAATGGAGAGGCAGGGCATATTCTCGACCTGCCACTCAGTCAGGAAGGGGGATTAGTGGGGGCTCCAGCATTCAGACCCCCACAGATCACTTAGTTATCCCTGATCCTGTGGATAGAGGATAACTAGAAAAGTGGACGCAGGCCCTTTAACAAGCGAGCATTTCTATTTTAGTTTGACACATATTTTGGGCCAGATTTTTTATTTTTATTTTATTTATTTACACCCAAAGAAAACCTTTAAGGATAGGTAATGTGAAAAGGTTCAACAGCTATGACACAACAGGTGATAAGTGTCTGATTGATGGGGGTCTGACTGCTGGGACCCCCATGATCAAGGGAATGTGGTCTTAAAGAGGTTGTCTCACTTAAATACGTCAGATTTATCATGTAGAGAAAGTTAATACAAGCCACTTACTAATGTATTCTTTTTATCCATATTGCTTCCTTTTCTGGCTGGATTCATTTTTCCATCACATTATACATTGCTCGTTTCCATGGTTACGACCACCCTGCAATCCATCAGTGGTGGTCGTGCTTGCACACTGTAGGATAAAGCACTAGCCTATGTGTGCTCCCATGGTCCCGGCCACCAGAGAGGCTGACGCTTTTGCCTATGGTGTGCAAGCATGACCACCACTGCTGGATTGCAGGGTGGTCTGTAGCCATGGAAACGATCAGTGTATAATGTGACGCAAAAATGAATCCAGCCAGCAAAGGAAGCTATATGGATAATAACAGTATATTAGTAAGTTGCTCGTGTTAAAGGGATTCTGTCAGTCAGATTTTAGCTACAGAGCTTTTCATATCATCACATCACTCTCCTTGATCTAGATAAAAATATACTAGTCTTACCCCCACATGTCTTCTCATTTTTTATAAAAATCGCTTTTATTCATATGCTAATTACCTTCATAAGGAGCCCAAGGGGTTGTTCCTCTGGCCTTTGGAGCCCAGCCGTGCCGCTTATCTGTAACTGCAACTTAGTTGTCTGTAGTCTGTCTCTTACTGTAATCCTAGGAACTTCTTCCTGGCTTCAAGCTTACCTAGCTTGGTTTTTAGGCAATGCAAGCCCAGGAGGGGACATGCAACCATATAGAACTCACAGGCAGGGCCTGTCCGGGAGGGACGAGGCCTGCTCCATTCCCCAAGAAGGGGGAACTCCAGACTGACCTTCAGCTTAGGCCTTCGGGCCCAGCAGAGCAGACAGTGCCCTACTGGCCGAAACACAGCCTTCCCCTTACACGGGCTGCTCTCGACTCACTCACTAACTAACTAATCCCTCCCTCTCCATAGAGGGCTGGAATGCACAGACAAGTTCCATTCCAGGAAAACTAGCTCTGCCAAGATTGCCACCATCTGCTGGTAAACCAGGCACATTACACTTGAACAGTAATTTGCAAGGAAATAGATACACACACTATGTAGGACATGGTATTCTATGCATGAGATGACACAGGATCAACCAATAAAGATAGTGGGGGCCACAATAAGGTCATAATGCCACTCTGGGGTATTACATATGCCACCTACTGAAGTGAGACAACCCCTTTAAGACCCTTGTGTACATAGATTGGCGATAATGTAATTGAGTGTCTCAGGACTCCTATTTTTATAATCAGTGGGCAATGACCCCCAGCAATCTGATATTTATAACCCATCCTGTAGATAGGCGATAGGTCATTATGGTAGAATAACCCTTTTAAAAATACTGTAGATTATGTGCAATCTGTGGAGGTTAAGATTTGATATATTTCATGCCAGACATTTATGCTTAAAGGGGTTAAAGGGGTTGTCTCACTTCAGTAAATGGCATTTATCATGTAGAGAAAGTTAATACAAGGCACTTACTAATGTATTGTTATTATCCATATTGCCTTCTTTCCATCATATTATACACATCACGCAATCCAGCAACGGTGGCCGTGTTTACACACTATAGGGAAAGGCTGGAAGTGCGCACACGGAGGGGCAGCAGTTCTAGAGAGTTCTAGTCTGGACTAGTCAGGAGTAAGGTGTGGCATGCTCACAGCCTGATGTGCCTATGTCAGCCAGAGCAGCCTGAGCTCTGCTGACCATGGAAGAGGACCAGAGAAATTGTTCTTTGGTTGCCCCAAGAGATATCAGCAAGAGGAAATTGTTCTTCAGCTGGAAGTTATTTACTGAGTGTCAGGAGGGGGATAACAGCCCAAGGCACCCCAATCGAAGGATACCAGAATCGACCTAAAGTTCAGTAACCAGACCCAAGCAGAGTTTAGTACAGCAGAGAGAAAAAAAGCAAGTAATTAAGCTTGCCTGTCAGCACAGCAGAGAAAGAAAGAGAGAAAGCACAGTTACCAAGTTTGCCTGCCAGTTTATGTCAAAGATTGATGGAACCAAGACAAAGCCTGAAAATCGTTTGGATGCCAGTTTACCCAAGTAAAGCTGCTGTTGAACTTTATATCAAGGTCTGGACTCAAGTTATTCATTCTTCATCCCTTAACTATTTCCCCTTTTTAATGCTTCGGTGCATAAGTCTCGGGTCCCGCTGTGTCTAGGTAGGAGCACCGTGACACATATAGGACGCACCACACCACTCGGCATTCCATTGGACCTGGGACGCGATAGGGCCCCATGGGTGGGGGGGTTGGGCATTTCAGCGTTTCAGATAGGCCATCAGTATTATAATCCCAGAAAACGTCTTTAACAAAACTGGGCTTTTGAAGTCTTTCACTGGCTATAACAGGTAAGTACGTTTTAGTTTTGTCTGATTCCATTTTCCACTTGGGTGACAGATTTGTGATTCAATATAAAGTCATTACTTGATATTTCTCTTTAAATCCAACAAGGAACTTGCAATAACTTTTGTAATGTATATTCTGAGTTGCCTATACATACCTAAGAAAAGTGTCCCTTATCCACAGTACTTGTCATTGCGCCATTCTCCTTCATAGATGTCACCATTGGCGTATATCATCCTGCCCCATCCGCTCCTTTTCCCGCACTCCCAACCACCTAAATAGTGTTCATCCTTTGAGTAATAGTAAGTCCCATATCCCTGGAAAGAGACACAAACCACAATTCACATTCAGCTGACCTTTATAATTTGTAAATACTTTGGACATACAGTAAGGAAACAACTTATATGTTTCTTGTCATTCATGCAACTCCCGGCATAAACCCTGATGTATTCTCCAATAGGATAGTCTTTCACATCGTACGTCCCGTATTCACTCCTCTTCCCACATACCCAGTCTTCTTGGTAGATGGCGTTGACTTTCTGGAGGACACCTGACCATATAGGGAGGGTGTACAGGGACTGGGGGTCCCCTTCCCCTTCCTAAGGCTCCCCTTATCCTGTTGTATGCCCCATCAGCCTGTGTTCGGGTTTTGGGCGTTTGGGGGTTAATGGGTGCATCCTGCAGGCAGGAAGGGGGTGTGCTGCATATGTGCCCCTTTATAAGGCCCTGTGTCTCCTCCCCTCTCCCTCTTTGGCAGAAGCGCTGTGTCCCTCCCTCCCTCCCTGTTATATAGGCACGAAGGTTCTTTGGTGGTTTTATGGTTCTGGAGGCTTTGTGAGTCTGGGCTGATGTCTCATGTTTAAGGGAGGCATCTTGTTAAGTCACAGCTGGCGGCAGGTAAAGAGGAATAGGATGCTGAGCGAGAAAACTGGCGTAACTGATCCGCTGGGAGTCCAGCGGCCGGCAGATCGCACGGGCTCAGTGATGTTTCACGGTGTTAAGATTTAGCTGTGGCCGACTACCACCCAACAAAAGGTTTAAATAAAGGTTATGAACATGACTTGGTTGTCAGTGTCGTTTGTGGTGGGTTAACATGGCAGGGCCAAAGGGTAAAGGTTGTCCCTTCCCCTTCTCCCTTCCTAAGAGTGACTACCAACAGTCTTATAGACACATCTGCCTTTGCCTTAAAGTGGCTCTGTCATCAGTATCAACCATATTAAAGCAGACATACTGCCTGGTAGGGCTCATCATGATTAGTAAAACTATAGCTTTCTCTTGTCCATCAGCTAAACAGTGGCAGAGAAATCTGCTTATTTATTCATATGTAAATGAAAAGTTCGAGCACCAAGAGGTGGGGCTGAATGCTTGGAGCACTGGCTTGTAACACCCCCAGTGCTCTGCATTCTCCCTCCTTCCCTTGATTGACAAGGCTAGCCATGCTGAGGGCTGAACTGTGTGCTAGCATGTACATAACATTTATACTATGTACTATAGCTTCACCACATTCAGATCTGCAGAGAAAACTAATCTACAAATCACTGTTTTATTCAACAGCACAATATATGATTAGAAAGACACCAGTAATATGTGTTGGCTTATAAGCATAGAAAAAACATGCATGAGAATGTGGTAAAGCTGTAGCTTGGTTGAATCCTGTAAAACTTTTAGGTTTCTTTTCCTCAGATATTATTTTTCTTCCCCATTTAACCCTTAATAAAAGTCTATATCTTTATCATATTGAGAATAATTGGGGTCATGTATCAGACTGGTGTCTAGTCAACACAGAACTGCCCTAGACTTTGTGAATGGTACAGTGACTAGCCCATAATACTTAAATATTATCATTTAATAGGACCTGTTACCACTCCTGACATGTCTGTGTAATAGCTTCATTCATTCCCCGTGCAAAAGCAATTCTGGAGCATCTATTCTTATGACTCTATGTTGTGCCGTTACATTATTGTTCCTGCTAGAATTTATGACTGAATTGCTATCAGTAAGCGGTAAGCGTACAGAGGGGTGGTAAACAGTTGGGGGGGGGGGGGAGTTGTACCTGCACAGTCTGAAAATGGCAGCACTGATTGGATAGAGTGAGTCTCTGCAGGTACACACTCCCATCTGGTTAGCACCTCTCTGTTCCCTTACAGCAGATGCAACGGAGCGCCTCCCCCTAGGGCCCTTAATAGATGTATGATGCACGTGTCAGGTGTAGGAATGCCGAGTGGTATAGTGAGGCCTAAAATGTCCCTTTATGTGTGTCATTATGCTCCTACCTGGATATGGCTGGACACCAGGCTTTGGCTCCGAAGAAATAAATAGGGGGAATAATTAAGGGATTGGAAGAAAAATTTAGTGCAGACCTTGAGATGAAGTTGAACAGTAGCTTTACTTGAATAAACGTTCTCGAACACGGTTTACAGACTTTGTCTTGGTCCCAGCAGACTTTAGCATTAAAACTAGCAGGCAAACTCCACTCTGCTATAGCTGTTTCTCTCTGCCTCTGCTGTACTGTCAGGCTGACTGCATGACTTTGCTTCTTCTATCTGCTGCACCTTCTCTCTGTAGTCTGATTTTTAAGTTATGCCAGGGAACTATGCTTCTGGCTTCTGAGGCTTTAATCTTCGGCCTCCATGGCCAGCAGAGCTGAGGGTGCTCTGGCTGGCTTGGGCACATCCAGCAGAGACATGCCCTGCACACCTTCCCCAAGCAGGGGGTAAGCTAGAACTGACTAGAAACTGGAACGCACCCTTCCTGCAGGAAGTAATACTCGCCCACTTCTCCACAGAGGGGGTTGGAATGGAAAGCTCACAATTCATTCATTACTTCTAGTAGAAATAAAAAAGGGATGGCACAACATAGAGCAATAAGAAAAGATGCTCCAGAATTGTTATTACATGGGGAATGCATGAAGCTATTAAATCAGGCACGTCAGCAGTGGTGAGATATCCTTTTTAAAGGGCTTCTGTCACCCCCCCAAAAGTCATTTTTCATTTCTGGGCTTATTAAAATCCTTATTGTGCGATTATTCAATGTATAGTGCTCTTACCGTTTTCTGTGGCTTAGTTTCTTTAAAAATCGCACTTTTATAATATGTTAATTACTTCGCTACCAGCAAGTAGGGAGGTTACTTGCTGGTAGCCGCCGCATTCTCCTTTAAAAAAATGCCCTCCTCCGGTTGATTGACAGGGCCAGCGAGCGCTCCTCCTTCGGCTGGCCCTGTCTGCACTTCAAATCCCGCGCCTGCACCTTACGTGTCTCACTCGGCGCAGGCGCTCTGAGAGGACGCTCGCTATCAGCACTTCCACAGTGCGCCTGCGCCGATGACGCCACCTCTGCACTCGGAAGAGAAGACGTCGTCGGCGCAGGCGCACTGTGAAAGTGCTGATAAAGCGAGCGTCTCAGAGCGCCTGCGCTAAATGACATAAAGTGATATATGTCAGATTTGCAAAATTAGGCCTGGTCAGGAAGGGGGCAAATGGCCCGGTCTGGAAGTGGTTAAATGTTCTACTTGCTCTACTCTCATGATATCATATCACTGTAGCGTGAACTTTTAACGTTTTCCATTAATTTCCAAAGCAAAATATCCCTAACTTTTAGTGTGTGTGTGTATTTATATATATATATATATATAGAACTTCGTAAAAAGCCACGGCACATCCAATTAATGAAAAAGAATCGTGATCTTTATTCACCCATCTAGCGACGTTTCGGTCCACTTGCTGGGACCCTTGTCAAGCAATGTGTGTACAAACAATGTGACCATATATAGTGTACAGCTCATTAGCATACGTAATTGAAAAAAATCAAAGTGACATACAAAGTGTCAAAATGCATATACAAATGTAAGACTAGTCATTATAAATACATCTTTCAGTGAAAAACAACACATATACATATCATATAATATCATAAATACATATTTAAAAGTGTATTAGTGTGATCATGTGATCTTCGGAATCATACCGTGATACGTGATGACGTGGCAAGTAAAATCTACCTACACCTGGGCGGCGGAAGAGGGCGGAGCACATCTTGTTGCTTCTATTTTTTTGGATAAGCTTTTGAGACCTTTTGTGCTTAATATTAAATCGTATATACAGGATACTAATGATTTTTTAGGAAAACTACGGGAGGTTACTATACCGGAGGGGGCCATTTTGGTCTCCTTCGATATAGTGAGCCTCTATACTTCAATACAACATGATTTTGGTTTAGAGGCAGTCCATCAGACTCTCTCTATCTCTGATTTCTCACCAACTGCCGTGGAGTTCATTGAATCCCTCTTACGTTTGATCTTATATAATAACTACTTCCTGTTTGGAGACAGTTTTTATATGCAAATGAGGGGAACGGCGATGGGCACGAATGTGGCCCCGACTTATGCCAACATCGCCGTCTCCCTCATGGAAGAAAGATACGTCTATGTATCCCACCACTTCGGCCATGTGCTGAGGTGGTGGAGGTACATAGATGATATTTTTGTTATTTGGACTGGTACTATGTCACATTTGGAGGAGTTCCACCAGTTTCTGGAATGGTCTCAATACGGACATTCAGTTTACGATGGAAAGCTCCAGGGATGAATTACATTTTTGGATGTTTTAGTCCAAGTTACTGATCGACAACTTATTACTTCACTGTATATTAAACCTACAGATTGTAATGCTACTCTCAAGATATGATAGTGCTCATCCAAAGAGGATGACTCAATCTTTACCCTACAGTCAATTTATTAGAGCCAAGAGAATTATTAGTTCCTCTGACAAACTAGAGAAGACCCTTGACACTATGACCACGGCTTTTCAAAAGAGTCATTACCCAAAAAGGTGTTACACACGCAGAGAGCTCGGGTGACACAATGGATAGACATCA
>JAKVIS010005626.1:0-11791 GCA_033119425.1 Bufotes viridis | reverse complement strand
TTCACAGGTAGATATGCGATCTTGATCCAAAAGAGGCATATCGCCTTTTGTATAAGCTGGAGGTAGATTTGAGTGTGCAGTTTGAATAAAGTCCTCTAACTCTTTTAGTCCTTCAAACTTTTGACTGTTCACTAAATGTGTTCTCCCCTCGCCATTGGGGTGAGTTTTGAGCTTTACTGGTTTTGTAGCCACTGTTGTAACTCACTTAGCACCGAGGCACTCCCTCCTCACACGTGGAGGAAGCGCACTGCTGCAAATGTAACCTAAAAATAAAACCAACTAGCTGACTTAGGGCTCCTGATGAGGGTTAGGAAAGCGTCGGCGAGCCAGGAACAAGTGATAGGAGCTAGGTATGCAGCTACAGCAAGCATTAGATAGGAACCACTCAGACATTGCTGGAATATGGTGAAACACTTGACTAGGGCGCAATGCCGAGGAGAGCCAGGTGTCATTCTTTGAGAAGGAATATCAAGCTGAAAATAGTCTGGAGGTGTTGGCCGCGGACAGGCAGAGGTTTTAGAGTGGGGGGTAGGAGAGAAGGTAGTGAGTTCGGAGGAGAAATCACTGCCTCATTACAGTGTGAACTGCTGCCAAAACACTGGTGTATAGATCCGGTGGTTTTGTGGGCACACACCTCCCCCAACAACTCTGCTATTTCTCAGAGATGGGAGTCTCGGACAATTGGGCTCCTCTCTAAGAATTACCAATCTTGTAACCTCCCCTTGTGTGAATAGATTTTAATAGATGAGTAAATAAAGGTTTATTATTTTTGTTTTAAGCGCCTTGCACAAAATTATAATTTGAAAGGATCTTAATTACCTTTGCTAAGGACTTACAGTTGGTAGCTCTTGGAAAGATATTCAATGACACCAATCCTGTCACCTGTGCCCGGAGTTTGCAATCTGGCTGCTCTCCCTCCAAACAACACCCCATCCCTATAGATCAGTTTTAGCAGCGTAGGGTATACCCTTTCCTCCTGTGATTACCTTTCATGGTACAATCATAACCAATAGTCCAACACCAAACTCCTTTAGCGAGGGACATTTCATGAGATATGACAGATAGGTGCTCCCATTTATTGACTGGTCTCACAGGTAGACATGCGATCTTGATCCAGAGGTATATCGCCTTTTGTATAAGCTGGAGGTAGATTTGGTATGCGGTTTGAATAAAGTCCTCCAACTTTTAGTCCTTCAAGCTTTCTTTTGACTGTTCACTAATGTGTCTCTCCCACCCGTCATTGGGGTGAGCTTGAGCTTTTACTGGTTTTGTAGCCACTCTGTTGTAATTTCTTGAAAAATTTCTTGATCAATGAAAGGTGATGTCACTCTGGTCATCCAGTGGCTCATAGAGGCGTATATCTTCTTGTTCACTCCTTTTAGGATTTGGAAATGCACACTGGTACAAATCCATTGATGTGCCAGTGGCTTCCTCCTTCCCTCACTCTGCAAGAGAATAACAATACTTTCTTTTCTTCCTCAGCATCATAATTCTCTTTCTCTTGCTCTAAGAATTACTGGGCCAAAAATCCCAATGGATCATATATAGAAGACACTGCGGAAAGGAGATGGTACGCCTAGTTGCAACTTTCTCTTCAATAGATACTTCAAAGAAGAACTTGTCGCTCTCTACATTTCCACTCCCAATCTGTGTACATTCTGAACTAGAAGATGATCATAATTGAGATCTACATTCTTCATTGTTGATGCTGCAGCTCAGAGTCACTAATGGGTTCCAGTACCTCTCTGTTGTTTGAGATGAATTTGCAAAGGTGCAGGTTTTTCTTGCACATAACTCTGGGCTTTCTTTCACTAGTTTGGTTGCAGATTCTGTGGGCTCTAGGCTTATAAGACCATCATCTACATAAAAGTTTTTCTTCAGAAAATTTGAGTGAACCATTGATGTGCCATTGCTTTCTCCTTCCCTCACTCTGCAAGAGAATAATCAATACTCTTTTCTTCCTCAGCATCTTTAGGTATTGAGGATTTATCCTTCTAACTTTGGGCTGTTTCTTCATGTAGTGGTGTAGGATAAAGCATCCCTTTGCCAGCGCTACACTCCTTAGTAGCATGGCTCTTTTCTTAGACATCAAAACACAGATGGATTTATCAAGTACAAATTTTATCTTTTCATTTAGGGATTTCTCCTTCAATTGTTGGCACTTGTGTATGGAGTGGTTCTCTCCACAGAACATACATTTGAAGGTAGTCTGAAGATTTGTCGGTTCTGTCCTCTACTGATCCCAGTAGTGACTTTGAACTTGCTCTCGTAGGTGCCTATACCTTTAGCTGCTGCTTTGGTTGCGAAGATTATTGTTCTTGTGTGTCTTATCTCTCTTGCAGGCCTTTCTTCTAAGGATTTTAATGCGTAAGATGCTGTTACTGGATTACATTCTATCTGTGCTTCCTTATTGACGAACACAAAGAACTCTTTAAACTTGAAGTCCTTACTTACATCTAACTGTTCAGTCACATAGCGATTCCATCTAGAAGCCACTTTTCAGGTAGCTTAGCCAGCATCCTGTAGTTTTTCTAGATAGTCAGACCTCAGTACTTATAGTCCTTTCGTACATGTTGGATCACATTGTTGCATGCTTGCAGGAAGTCACCATACTCTTGAGTCACGAAGTGTCTCTGCTAGAACCTATTTTAGGCCAGTTATTTAATTTTTCTCTAAAAACTCACCTGTAGTAAGAAAGGATGATCATATCTTGCATTTCATTTTCCCAGACTTGCTTGTAGGCTTCTTATCTTTTCTATGAAGTATACCTTCAAGAACTTTCTTTGCTTCCTCCACAAAAACATATCTGAGAGGTAGAATAACTTGTCGACTGGACTGAAGCAATGATGCTCCAATGATCATTTCAAAACTTGCCTTCCGCTCTATGAACTTCACCACGCCTCCTGAGAAATACAGTGGGTTCCGAACAGGATGTCTAGCAAGGACTGTTCACTGTTTTCTTGTTGGGACAATAGTTGTGACATTCTCCTGACCGTTGCAGTGATATCTAGGAATAGAATCATCCGGTTCTATTTTTCTCACTTAGTTCTGAATTAGGTGAGTCTCTCTCTTCATCTTTCCAGTAGGGATAGAGGGTAAATTCACACACCTTTTCCTAACACTGGACTAGGTCTCTCTATGTCTTTCTAAGCAGGGATGGAAGGATAATGACTTATTTTCTCACTAAATGCTGAGATTTCCTTCCATTCTCCTGGGCGTATGGAGGAAAGTAGGAGTCTGCTTCTTCATTTATTACAGATTTGGACCTATGATTACTGTTCATGTCCTCTTCAGTGTACTCTAAGTCTGGCTTCATAATATTACCTTCTTTCTGCATTTCAGACTTTTCATCTGTTGGCGCTGTGCTTCAATGGCAGCTTCCATCTCAATTTCTACTCTTAACAGCAAGTTGTTCAACCACCCCTTTCTTTTGGCTAAAGTACTTGAGGACTCTGATATGTGGCTGGCACTTTTCTAGCGAAGGAAGTCCCACTTGAGATTGTGGTCTCCCTAAGGACCTAGCATAGTCTCTCATAAAAATCTTGTTCATTCTCTTTCTACCTTAACTCATAGTTAGCCTCAGATGATACGGACTATGTGATTGGACCATGCATGTGACGTAATCACAGGTCCTTTAGCTGGTAGCTAAAGCTTGAAGAGAAGACAGATCGCCAACTACGCGATTAGGTGGCTAAGGTAAGTTAAGTTTTTTATTTTTAACCCCTTAACCACCTCAGCCCCCTAGCTTAAACACCCTTAATGACCAGGCCACTTTTACAATTCTGCACTACACTACTTTCACCGTTTATTGCTCTGTCATGCAACTTACCACCCAAATGAATTTTACCTCCTTTTCTTCTCACTAATAGAGCTTTCATTTGGTGGTATTTCATTGTTGCTGACATTTTTACTTTTTTGCTATTAATAAAAATGTAACGACATTTTTGCAAAAAATGACATTTTTCACTTTCTGTTGTAAAATTTTTTAAAAAACTACATTTCTATATAAATTTTTCTCTAAATTTATTGTTCTACATGTCTTTGATAAAAAAATCCAATAAGTGTATATTTATTGGTTTGGGTAAAAGTTATAGCGTTTACAAACTATGGTGCAAAAAGTGAATTTCGGCATTTTGAAGCAGCTCTGACTTTCTGAGCACCTGTCATGTTTCTTCAGGTGCTAGAATGTCAGGATAGTATAAATACCCCCAAATGACACCATTTTAGAAAGAAGACACCCCAAAGTATTCACGGAGGGGCATGGTGAGTTCATGTATCATTTCATTTTTTCACAAGTTAGCGGAAATGACACTTTCTGAGGAAAAAAAATAAATAAAGTTTCCATTTCTGCTAACTTCTGGCAAAAAAATAAAAAATCTCAGACGGACTCACTATGCCCCTCAGTGAATACCTTGGGGTGTCTACTTTCTGAAATGGGGTCATTTGTGGGGTGTGTTTACTGTTCTGGCATTTTGGGCGGGCTAAATTGTGAGCAGCCATAAAACCTAAAGGTACTCGTTGGAATTTGGGCCCCTTTGCGCATTTCAGGCTGCAAAAAGTGTCACACATGTGGTATCGCCGTACTCAGGAGAAGTAGGGCAATGTGTTTTGGGGTGTATTTTTACATATACCCATGTTAGGTGAGAGAAATATCTCTGTAAATCTGATCAACTTTGTATAAAAAATTTTTTAAAGTTGTCGTTTACAGAGATATTTCTCACACAAAGTATGGGTATATATAAAAATACACCCCAAAACACATTGCCCTACTTCTCCTGAGTACGGGCGATACCACATGAGTGACACTTTTTGCAGCCTGGGTGCGCAAAGGCCCTAAATCCAATGAGTACCTTTAGGCTTCACAGGGCATTTTTACGCATTTTGGATTCCAGACTTCTTCTCACGCTTTAGGGGCCCCTAAAATGCCAGGACAGTATAAATACCCCACATGTGACCCCATTTTAGAAAGAAGACACCTCAAGGTATTCCAGTGAGGGGTATGGTGAGTTCATGTAAAATTTTGATTTTTGTCACAAGTTAGTGGAATATGAGACTTTGTAAAAAACCAAAATAAAAAAATAAAAATATCAATTTCCGTTAACACCCCGTTCACCTTGGGGTGTCTTCTTTCCAAAATGGGGTCACATGTGGAGTATTTATACTGCCCTGGCATTTTAGGGGCCCTAAAGCGTGAGAATCCCAAATGCGTAAAGTGTCCTCCTAAAACACAGGTACATTCAGATTTGGGGCCCCTTGCGTGCCCGGGTAAAGTCTAACAGCACAGATTTCTTCATTCGCATCGATCAATGTGGATGAAAAAATCTCTGCCAAAATCAGTGACTGCGGTGCGGTGGGCTGGGCGCTAGCTACCTAACAAGTAGCTAACTAACTGGCGGTGATAAGGGACCCTTATGCCCCATTCACACGCTCCGCAATTCTGTTTGCGGAACGGAATTGCGGACCCATTCATTTCTATGGGGACAGACTTTGTCCCGCTCGGATCCGGAATTACGGATCCGCGCTCCGGGTCTGCACTTCCGTTCCGCAAGAATATAGAACATGTCCTATTCTTGTCCGCAATTGTGGACAAGAAAAGCATTTTCTATATAGTTCTGGCAATGTGCGGATCTGCAAATGCGGAAAGCACATTGCCGGTGTCCGTGTTTTGAGGATCTGCGGATCCGTCGATGGATCCGATCCGTGATCCGTGAATCCACGGATCCGCAAACACATATGGACGCCTGAATGGAGCCTTACAAGGGGTGTGATCAATGACAGGGGGTGATCAGGGGTCTAGATGGGGTGATCAAGGGGTTAACAAGGGGTTAATAGTGAGGGTGGGGGGGGTTAGTGTAGTGTTTGGTGCAACTTTACATAGTTACCTGGTCCTCTGGTGGTCGATCCCAGCAAATGGGACCACCAGAGGACCAGGTAGCAGTTATATCAGACGCTGTTCACAAAACAGCGTCTGATATAGCTCTTTGATGCGATTTACTCGCATCTACAGCCCTGCCAGCGATGGATCATCGCTGGCAGGCTGTAGGAGAACTCCTGAGACGCGCTTCACTGTGAACGCGCGCTGTTCACAGGAAGTCTCGCTCTCGCGAGATGACGCGCCGATGCGGCCGTCTCAGAACTACAGGACCGCCCGCAGGACGCATCCCTGCGTTAGGCGGTCCTGTAGTGGTTAGAGGTGTCGTTTCTGTAAATCCTGCCCACCCCTTACAGCCCGAGTGCCGAGCTGGTGGGATATGGTGGGTAGAGCGTTGGTCTTGCGAGGTCTCTGCCAGCTGAACAGGGCTGTCCCACTAAAACCAAAATTCCACAGTGCAGCACAGTATACTGCCTGAACAAAATATCACAGTGCAGCACAATGTACTGCCCCAGCAGAACCAAACTCCACCATGTAGCACAATACTACCACCACCCAGAAACATATACCAGCATATGGCACAATATACTGTCCAACTAAGGCCCCTCTTTCACACTTGCGCTGTTCCTTTCCGGTCCTAGAGTTCCGGCCCCGTGGCTCTAAGACGGAAAGATACTGATCAGGATGATCCCAATGCATTCTGAGATGGAAAAAGAAATCTTGGAGAGGCCCTGCCTCATCCTCCAGCACTGGGTCGGCCAGGCGTCTCCGTGTGCCCTGGAGATGGAGCCGGCCTGTGGTGGAGGCGTTACGAGGCCACCAGAAACCTGCAGGGAGTCTTGCTGGGAAGGGTCAGTCAAACCCCGGAGGCCTCCACCCCAGTTCCGCTGTCCGGCGACAGAAGAGGCCTGCACGGAATGTACCCCTGCGGATCCGCCTCCCGTGGTATGCTGGAGGTGTCAGGAGCCAGGCCACATCAGGGGCCGACTGTCCCGCCATCAGGTGAGCCGATGGAAGGGAACTACGGCTATCGCCACTCCTGTATGCACGGAGGCTGTGTGCAAGCTGGCACCCGTGAGGTGCAGGACAATAACCATCTGTGTCAGGTAGAGGTGGGAGATTCTCTGGCGGTGGCCCTGCTGAGCCTCGGGAGTCTAGTCTCCCTGGTAAGGGCTGCCTGTGTACGGCCTGTGGAGTATACCGGCCGTAAAATCGGGGTCCCTGTGCATCCACGGAGACCTAAAAGACTACCCCACTGCACTAGTGACTTTGTCCACAGCGGCTGGTAAGTGGACCCACGAGGTGGCTGTCGCTACTAAACTCCCACACGAACTGATACTTGGGAGGACTTCCCAGGTTTTCCCGGCGCTGTGGCCGGCAATAAAGGTATCTGATGGACCCGAGACAGGGGTAACCCTAGTAGAGTGGCCTGATACCACTGGAAGGCCGAACCCTGGGAGCCCGAATCTGAAGGGCCAGCGGTAGGGGTGACCACTGCTCCAGCGGTAGAGGGGAGACAACCCCACTGAGTGTAATGGTGGGAGACACGGAGGACTTGCCACCGGGACCTGAGTTGGCAGACCTCAATGTCTCCGGGAAAATTTTGGGACCGCACAACACCGGGACCAAACCCTAACCAGGGCCTGGGAAAGTGTTGTAATGATTGATGGTAAACCCCAGAAACCTGGGGCTGAATTAATGTTCCCACGATTTATTGTTCTTCAGGATATGTTGTATCGGGTGAACCAAATCCGAGGTGAGCCTGTTGAACAGTTGGTGGTGCCCACCGCATACCGCAAGCTTGTTATGGAGCTTGCCCACCAACATGTTCTTGGGGACACATGGGTGGCAGAAAACGCAGGACCACATACTGCAGCGATTTTACTGGCCCGGTTTGTTTAAGGAAGTAGAGGAGTTCTGTAAGTCCTGTCCCGACCTGTCAGGTAAATAGCCCCCAGCCGCATTACAGAAGTCCCCTGGTCCCTCTCCCAATAATTGAGGTCCCATTCGGGCGTATTGCCATGGATCTGGTCGGACCCGTACCGAAGTCTGCTAGGGGTCACCAACATATCCTGGTGATTCTGGACTATGCTACTCGATATCCAGAGGCGGTGCCTCTGCGACATACCTCGGCTAAGCTCATTGCAAAAGAGTTAATGGAAATGTTTTCCCGTGTGGGCCTGCCAAAAGAGATTCTGACCGACCAAGGGACCCCTTTTATGTCCAAAGTTATGAGGGAACTGTGTAAATTGTTGCGTATAAAGCAGTTACGGACGTCCGTTTACCATCCGCAAACAGACGGTCTTGTCGAAAGGTTTAACCAAACTCTAAAAATATGTTAAAAAGGGTGGTGTCCAGAGATGGGAAGGACTGGGACCTGCTTCTGCCCTATTTCATGTTCGCCGTGCGAGAGGTGCCCCAGGCCTCTACTGGGCTCTCGCCCTTCGAACTGCTTTATGGCAGACACCCTCGGGGCCTGTTGGATATCGCCAAAGAAGCATGGGAACAACAGCCTGTCCCCCCACAAAAGTGTCATTGAGTATGTCACCCAGATGCAGGAACGGATGGAAAGGGTGTTGCCGCTGGTCCGGGAGCATATGGAGGCAGCGCAACAAGCCCAGAGTAGGGTGTATAATCGTCAGGCTCGGGTGCGGAACTTCAACCCGGGAGATCGGGTTTTGGTTCTGGTGCCCACCCTTGACAGCAAGTTCCTAGCTAGGTGGCAGGGCCCCTATGAGGTTATCGAGAAGGTAGGGGAAGTAAATTACAAAGTACACCAGCCAGGGCGGCGCAAGCCGGAGCAGGTGTACCACGTGAATTTACTGGAAGCCGTGGAAAGACAGGGACACGGCCGACGACAACAGCCCCGGCCAGGGCTTCTAGGTGACAAGGGTCCAGCCCCACAGTTCGAGGCCTGCGAAGCGGTAGCCACGGTAAAATTGCAGACAGCCTGTCTTCCAAACAAGTTCAGGAAGTCAGGGAGTTCATCAGTCGGAACACGGATGTGTTCTCGGACCTCCCTGGCCGCACGTCTCTCATCCAACATGACATCGTCACTGAGCCTCAGGCCAAAATCCGGTTAAAACCATACCGGGTACCCGAGGCTCGGCGACGGGCCATCATGGACGGTGCAATTAATGTTGAAGCTCGATGTCATTGAGGAGTCGAAAAGTGAGTGGGCCAGTCCCATAGTCCTAATACCCAAGCCGGATGGGACGCTGCGGTTCTGCAACGATTTTCGCAAGTTAAATGAAGTGTCCAAGTTTGATGCGTATCCCATGCCCCGGGTAGACGAGCTTGTTGAGAATTTAGGGCAAGCCCGTTATTTTCTGTGCTCGACCTCACTAAAGGGTACTGGCAGGTACCCTTAACGAGTCGGCCAAGGAAAAAACGCTTTGTTACCCCGCAGGGCCTGTATCATTACAAGGTATTACCCTTTGGCCTGCATGGCGCCCCGCCACCTTCCAAAGGTTAATGGATATTGTGCTGCGACCTCATCGTCGGTACGCCTCGGCCTACTTAGATGATGTAATCATCCACAGCACCGACTGGGAAAGCCATTTGCCCAAAGTGCAGGCGGTAGTGGATGCCCTGAGGAAAGCTGGACTAACCGCCAATCCAAAGAAATGTGCGATTGGGTTGGAAGAGACCAAATATCTGGGATATGTTATTGGGCGGGAGTCATCAAGCCGCAGGTAACTAAGGTAGAAGCCATACGCAACTGGCCCCGACCGGTCACCACCAGGCAGGTAAAGTCCTATCCTGGGAATGGTAGGGTACTACATGCGGTTTGTGCCCCACTTTGCCACAATAGCAGCGCCGTTGACAGACCTGTTGAAGGGGCGAAAGTCTGGAAAGGTTAGCTGGAGTGAAAAGGCGGAGGAGGCTTTCTCCGCGTTGAAGTCGGCCCTGTGTGGGTCCCCGGTTTTGGTGACACCCGACTTCAACAGGGAGTTCGTCGTACAGACCGACGCCTCAGAGGTAGGCCTCGGTGCTGTGCTGTCTCAGGAGGTCAACGGGAAGAACATCCCGTTGTCTTCCTGAGCCGTAAGCTCAGTCCCGCCGAGTCCAGGTATAGTATAGTGGAGAGGGAGTGCCTGGCTATCAAGTGGGCACTCGAATCTCTCCGCTACTACCTGTTAGGGAGGAGGTTCCGTCTGGTGACCGACCATTCCCTCTCAAGTGGATGAGCCAGGCCAAGGAGAGGAATGCTCGGGTCACCAGGTGGTTCCTATCCCTGCAGAACTTCAAGTTCTCTGTCGAACACAGGGCAGGCCGCTTGCAGGGTAACGCAGATGCCCTGTCCCGCGTCCACTGCCTCACATGTGTTCACCCCCTCAGGGTTGAACAAAGGGGGGGGGGGGTGTAAGAGGGCGCAAGGTGTCGTCATGGACGGACGATACGTGTCACCGAGGTTCCTGGCCTCGGTGAGGTGAGAGCCGGGTTTTTTATGTGTCAGCAGCAGCTAGTGCTGTTTGACATTGTCAGTTAGTTTGGCTGCAAAGCCAATCCGGGCCGGCTCTTACTGGGAGTAGGCAAAGAGTTGGGTGGGTGCCTACTCCCCACGGTCCAGGCTGGACTTATGCCGGGCCTTTAAAGGCATCCTCCTCAGCAGCTGAGGGGTGATTATCCTGGAGCTGGTGTTAGGCTGTGGAATCATCTGAGTTTGGGAGTTCTGATCCATTCTGTGCTGTGTGGAGTTCACGCTGGAAGCAAGGGCCCAAGCAAGGAGGAGTGCAGACGGCCTGGAAGCATGAGGTCGATCGCCTTGCGGCTGGACTGACAGCCAGGTGCGAACCTGCACCTAAAAACCTCCCAGGTGACTGGAACCTGTTTTTGGACTGTTTTGTTTTGCCTCATGATTTGCGGATGTGTGTGATTTAACACCAAGAGACTGTTTATTGTTTATGTTGTGCAAGTGTGAATAAAACACTGATTATTGCACCTTCTGGACTCCCTTTTGCCTCTGTACTGCACCCGCACCGCTATCTACCAGAGCGACTCCCCACACAACTGATAGATAGAAATTATAATATAAGGGACAACCTTGTTTTCTAAAATAAGCCAAAAGAAGACGAGAGAAATAAGTGAAAGTATTAACTGCAGGGGCGTAACTACCATGGCGGCAGACCATGCGACTGCTATGGGGCCCAGGGAAAGAGGGGGCCCAGTCTTAGTTGGCATTATCTCCTCTTCTACTGGAGGTGAAAACTTGGTCAGGACTCTACCCTCTAAAGTAACAACTTTTAGCAAATCAGGCAGTTGAAAAATAAGCCAAGGGTCATTAAAAAGGGTTTAGGCAGAAGCCCTTCTGTCCTGTGTGGGGGGCCTGGTTTGATCCTTGCTATGGGGCCCTTACTTCTCTATGTATGCCACTGATCAACTGCACACTGAAAATGTAATGTGAACATATAAAACAATAGTCAATAGAGTTGAGCAAACACCTGGATGTTCGGGTTCGAGAAGTTTGGCCAATGGGGTCCCGAATCTTTGGGCACTAAAAAGGCTGTAAAATAGCCCAAGAAAGGGCTAGAAGGCTGCAAAAGGCAGCAAAATGTAGGTAAATCCCCTGCAAACAAATGTGGATTGGGAAATGACTTAAAATAAAATACAATAAATAAAAATTAACCAATATCAATTGGCAACTTGAGGAGGAGGAGGTGGAATAGGAGGCTGGGGTGGCATCAGGTGGGAATGCTATGGGAGCTGAAGTTCTTATCAGAGCCAAAAGGATTCATGTCTGCCTGCAGTGCCACAGGCCTCATTCACAGACTCAGGCCATGGCACCCGCAAAGAGGAGAGCGCTCCCGTCACAGCAACACAGGCCTCAGGTCAACCTGCAATGGAACAGGCCATTATCATTTATGTAGGCCCCTGACACCCAGACAGAGGAGAGGTCATTTGACAGTAAAAAGAGTT
>JAKVIS010005625.1:0-11722 GCA_033119425.1 Bufotes viridis | reverse complement strand
TTTCAATTTCCAAAATAGCAATACCATAAATCTGTGGTTTCAGCTGAGGCTGGCTAAGTTTCATAGTGTCCTGCAAAGGATATATTTTGTCCTGGGGTGAAATTCAATTTCCAAAATAGCAATCCCCTAAATCTGGTGTCCCAGCACTGGCTGGCAAACTATAATAGTGTCCGCCAAAACATATATTTTGTTCTGGGGTGAAATTCAATTGCCAAAATAGCAATACCATTTATCAGTGGTTTCAGATGTGGCTGGCCAAGTCTCATAGTGTCTTGCAAAGTATATATTTTATTCTGGGGTGAAATTCAATTGCCAAAATAGCAATATCAAAAATCAGTGGTTTCAGCTCTATGGCTGGCCAAGTTTCATAGTGTCCTGCAAAGGATATATTTTGTTCTGGGGTGAAATTCAATTGCCAAAATAGCAATCCCCTAAATCTGGTGTCCCAGCTCTGGCTCGCAAACTATAATAGTGTCCGCCAAAACATATATTTTGTTCTGGGGTGAAATTCAATTGCCAAAATAGCAATACCATAAATCAGTGGTTTCAGCTGTGGCTGGCCAAGTTTCATAGTGTCCTGCAAAGGATAAATTTTGTTCTGGGGTGAAATTCAATTGCCAAAATAGCAATACCCTGAATCTGGTGTTCCAGCTGTTGCAGACCTAATTTAAATCTATCCGTAACAGGGTATATTTTGTTCTGGCGTGAAATTCAATTGCCAAAATAGCAATCTCCTGAATCTGGTGTCCCAGCACTGGCTGGCAAACTATAATAGTTTCCGCCAAAACATATATTTTGTTCTGGGGTGAAATTCAGTTGCCAAAATATCAATACCATAAATCAGTGGTTTCAGCTGTGGCTGGCCAAGTTTCATAGTGTCCTGCAAAGTTTATATTTTGTTCTGGGGTGAAATTCAATTTCCAAAATAGCAATACCATAAATCAGTGGTTTCAGCTTTGCCTGGCCAAGTTTCATAGTGTCCTGCAAAGTATATATTTTGTTCTGGGGTGAAATTCAATTGCCAAAATAGCAATACCATAAATCAGTGGTTTCAGCTCTGGCTGGCAAACTATAATAGTGTCCGCCAAAACATATATTTTGTTCTGGGGTGAAATTCAACTGCCGAAATAGCAATCCCCTAAATCTGGTGTCCCAGCACTGGCTGGCAAACTATAATAGTGTCCGCCAAAACATATATTTTGTTCTGGGGTGAAATTCAATTTCCAAAATAGCAATACCATAAATCTGTGGTTTCAGCTGTGGCTGGCTAAGTTTCATAGTGTCCTGCAAAGGATATATTTTGTCCTGGGGTGAAATTCAATTTCCAAAATAGCAATCCCCTAAATCTGGTGTCCCAGCACTGGCTGGCAAACTATAATAGTGTCCGCCAAAGCATATATTTTGTTCTGGGGTGAAATTCAATTTGCCAAAATAGCAATCCCCTAAATCTGGTGTCCCAGCACTGGCTGGCAAACTATAATAGTGTCCGCCAAAACATATATTTTGTTCTGGGGTTAAATTCAATTGCCAAAATAGCAATACCATAAATCAGTGGTTTCAGCTGTGGCTGGCCAAGTTTCACAGTGTCCTGCAAAGGATATATTTTCTTCTGGGGTGAAATTCAATTGCCAAAATAGCAATCCCCTAAATCTGGTGTCCCAGCTCTGGCTCGCAAACTATAATAGTGTCCGCCAAAACATATATTTTGTTCTGGGGTTAAATTCAATTTCCAAAATAGCAATACCATAAATCAGTGGTTTCAGCTGAGGCTGGCCAAGATTCATAGTGTCCTGCAAAGGATATATTTTGTTCTGGGGTGAAATTCAATTGCCAAAATAGCAATACCATAAATCAGTGGTTTCAGCTGTGGCTGGCCAAGTTTCATAGTGTCCTGCAAAGGATAAATTTTGTTCTGGGGTGAAATTCAATTGCCAAAATAGCAATACACTGAATCTGGTGTTCCAGCTGTTGCAGACCTAATTTAAATCTATCCGTAACAGGGTATATTTTGTTCTGGCGTGAAATTCAATTGCCAAAATAGCAATCTCCTGAATCTGGTGTCCCAGCACTGGCTGGCAAACTATAAGAGTGTCCGCCAAAACATATATTTTGTTCTGGGGTGAAATTCAGTTGCCAAAATATCAATACCATAAATCAGTGGTTTCAGCTGTGGCTGGCCAAGTTTCATAGTGTCCTGCAAAGTATATATTTTGTTCTGGGGTGAAATTCAATTTCCAAAATAGCAATACCATAAATCAGTGGTTTCAGCTTTGCCTGGCCAAGTTTCATAGTGTCCTGCAAAGTATATATTTTGTTCTGGGGTGAAATTCAATTGCCAAAATAGCAATACCATAAATCAGTGGTTTCAGCTCTGGCTTACAAACTATAATAGTGTCCGCCAAAACATATATTTTGTCCTGGGGTGAAATTCAATTTCCAAAATAGCAATCACCTAAATCTGGTGTCCCAGCTCTGGCTGGCAAACTATAATAGTGTCCGCCAAAACATATATTTTGTTCTCTGGTGAAATTCAATTGCCAAAATAGCAATACTATAAATCAGTGGTTCTAGCTGTGGCTGGCCAAGTTTCATAGTGTCCTGCAAAGGATATATTTTGTTCTGGGGTTAAATTCAATTGCCAAAATAGCAATACCATAAATCAGTGGTTTTAGCTCTGGCTGGCAAACTATAATAGTGTCCACCAAAACATATATTTTGTTTCTGGGGTGAAATTCAACTGCCAAGATAGCAATCCCCTGAATCTGGTGTCCCAGCACTGGCTGGCAAACTACAATAGTGTCCTCCAAAACATATATTTTGTTCTGGGGTGAAATTCAACTGCCAAAATAGCAATCCCCTAAATCAGTAGTTTCAGCTGTGGCTGGCCAAGTTTCATAGTGACCTTCAAAGGATATATTTTGTTCTGGGGTGAAATTCAATTGCCAAAATAGCAATCCCCTAAATCTGGTGTCCCATCCCTGGCTGGCAAACTATAATAGTCTCCGCCAAAACATATATTTTGTTCTGGGGTGAAATTCAATTTCCAAAATAGCAATACCATAAATCAGTGGTTTCAGCTGTGGCTGGCCAAGTTTCACAGTGTCCTGCAAAGGACATATTTTGTTCTGGGGTGAAATTCAATTGCCAAAATAGCAATCCCCTAAATCTGGTGTCCCAGCACTGGCTGGCAAACTATAATAGTGTCCGCCAAAGCATTTATTTTGTTCTGGGGTGAAATTGAATTGCCAAAATAGCAATACCATAATTCAGTGGTTTCAGCTCTGGCTGGCAAACTATAATAGTGTCCGCCAAAACATATATTTTGTTCTGGGGTGAAATTCAACTGCCGAAATAGCAATCCCCTAAATCTGGTGTCCCAGCACTGGCTGGCAAACTATAATAGTGTCCGCTAAAACATATATTTTGTTCTGTGGTTAAATTCAATTGCCAAAATAGCAATACCATAAATCAGTGTTTTCAGCTCTGTGGCTGGCCAAGTTTCATAGTGTCCTGCAAAGGATATATTTTGTTTTGGGGTGAAATTCTATTGCCAAAATAGCAATACTATAAATCAGTGGTTTTAGCTCTGGCTGGCAAACTATAATAGTGTCCACCAAAACATATATTTTGTTCTGGGGTGAAATTCAATTTCCAAAATAGCAATACCATAAATCAGTGGTTTCAGCTGTGGCTGGCCAAGTTTCATAGTGTCCTGCTAAGGATATATATTGTTGTTTGGTGAAATTCAATTGCCAAAATAGCAATACCCTGAATCTGGTGTTCCAGCTGTTGCAGACCTAATTTAAATCTATCCGTAACAGGGTATATTTTGTTCTGGCGTGAAATTCAATTGCCAAAATAGCAATCCCCTAAATCTTGTGTCCCAGCACTGGCTAACAAACTATAATAGTGTCGGCCAAAGCATATATTTTGTTCTGGAGTAAAATTCCATTGCCAAAATAGCAATACCATAAATCAGTGGTTTCAGCTCTGGCTGGCCAAGTTTCATAGTGTCCTGTAAATCATAAATTTTGTTCTGGGGTGAAATTCAATTGCCAAAATAGCAATACCCTGAATCTGGTGTTCCAGCTGTTGCAGACCTAATTTAAATCTGTCCGTAACAGGGTATATTTTGTTCTGGCGTGAAATTCAATTGCCAAAATAGCAATCCCCTGAATCTGGTGTCCCATCACTGGCTGGCAAACTATAATAGTGACCGCCAAAACATATATTTTGTTCTGGGGTGAAATTCAGTTGCCAAAATAGCAATACCATCAATCGGTGGTTTCAGCTCTGTGGCTGGCCAAGTTTCATAGTTTCCTGCAAAGCATATATTTTGTTCTGGGGTGAAATTCAATTGCCAAAATAGTAATACCATAAATCAGTGGTTTCAGCTCTGGCTGGCAAACTATAATAGTGTCCGCCAAAACATATATTTTGTTCTGGGGTGAAATTCAATTTTTCAAAATAGCAATACCATAAATCAGTGGTTTCAGCTGTGGCTGGCCAAGTTTCAAAGTGTCCTGCAAAGAATATATTTTGTTCTGGGGTGAAATTCAATTGCCAAAATAGCAATCCCCTAAATCAGTGGTTTCAGCTGTGGCTGGCTAAGTTTCATAGTGTCCTACAAAGGATATATTTTGTTCTTGCGTGAACTTCAATTGCCAAAATAGCAATTCCATAAATCAGTGGTTTCAGCTCTGGTTGGCAAACTATAATAGTGTCTGCCAAAACATATATTTTGTTCTGGGGTGAAATTCAACTGCCAAAATAGCAATCCCCTAAACCTGGTGTCCCAGCACTGGCTGGCAAACTATAATAGTGTCCGCCAAAGTATATATTTTGTTCTGGGGTGAAATTCAATTGCCAAAATAGCAATACCATAAATCAGTGGTTTCAGCTGTGGCTGGCCAAGTTTCATAGTGTCCTGCAAAGGATATATTTTGTTCTGGGGTGAAATTCAATTGCCAAAATAGCAATACCCTGAATCTGGTGTTCCAGCTGTTGCAGACCTAATTTAAATCTGTCTGTAACAGGGTATATTTTGTTCTGGCGTGAAATTCAATTGCCAAAATAGCAATCCCCTAAATCTGGTGTCCCAGCTCTGGCTGGCAAAATATAATAGTGTCCGCCAAAACATATATTTTGTTCTCTGGTGAAATTCAATTGCCAAAATAGCAATCCCCTAAATCTGGTGTCCCAGCTCTGGCTGGCAAAATATAATAGTGTCCGCCAAAACATATATTTTGTTCTCTGGTGAAATTCAATTGCCAAAATAGCAATACCATAAATCAGTGGTTCTAGCTGTGGCTGGACAAGTTTCATAGTGTCCTGCAAAGGATATATTTTGTTCTGGGGTTAAATTCAATTGCCAAAATAGCAATACCATAAATCAGTGGTTTTAGCTCTGGCTGGCAAACTATAATAGTGTCAGCCAAATCATATATTTTGTTCTGGGGTGAAATTCAACTGCCAAAATAGCAATCCCCTGAATCTGGTGTCACAGCACTGGCTGGCAAACTACAATAGTGTCCGCCAAAACATATATTTTGTTCTGGGGTGAAATTCAACTGCCAAAATAGCAATCCCCTAAATCAGTGGTTTCAGCTGTGGCTGGCCAAGTTTCATAGTGTCCTGCAAAGGATATATTTTGTTCTGGGGTGAAATTCAATTGCCAAAATAGCAATCCCCTAAATCTGGTGTCCCATCCCTGGCTGGCAAACTATAATAGTGTCCGCCAAAGCATTTATTTTGTTCTGGGGTGAAATTCAATTGCCAAAATAGCAATACCATAAATCAGTGGTTTCAGCTCTGGCTGGCAAACTATAATAGTGTCCGCCCAAACATATATTTTGTTCTGGGGTGAAATTCAACTGCCGAAATAGCAATCCCTAAATCTGGTGTCCCAGCACTGGCTGGCAAACTATAATAGTGTCCGCCAAAACATATATTTTGTTCTGGGGTGAAATTCAATTTCCAAAATAGCAATACCATAAATCAGTGGTTTCAGCTCTGTGGCTGGCCAAGTTTCATAGAGTCCTGCAAAGGATATATTTTGTTTTGGGGTGAAATTCTATTGCCAAAATAGCAATACTATAAATCAGTGGTTTTAGCTCTGGCTGGCAAACTATAATAGTGTCCACCAAAACATATATTTTGTTCTGGGGTGAAATTCAATTTCCAAAATAGCAATACCATAAATCAGTGGTTTCAGCTGTGGCTGGCCAAGTTTCATAGTGTCCTGCTAAGGATATATATTGTTGTTTGGTGAAATTCAATTGCCAAAATAGCAATACCCTGAATCTGGTGTTCCAGCTGTTGCAGACCTAATTTAAATCTATCCGTAACAGGGTATATTTTGTTCTGGCGTGAAATTCAATTGCCAAAATAGCAATCCCCTAAATCTTGTGTCCCAGCACTGGCTAACAAACTATAATAGTGTCGGCCAAAGCATATATTTTGTTCTGGGGTAAAATTCAATTGCCAAAATAGCAATACCATAAATCAGTGGTTTCAGCTCTGGCTGGCCAAGTTTCATAGTGTCCTGTAAATCATAAATTTTGTTCTGGGGTGAAATTCAATTGCCAAAATAGCAATACCCTGAATCTGGTGTTCCAGCTGTTGCAGACCTAATTTAAATCTGTCCGTAACAGGGTATATTTTGTTCTGGCGTGAAATTCAATTGCCAAAATAGCAATCCCCTGAATCTGGTGTCCCAGCACTGGCTGGCAAACTATAATAGTGACCGCCAAAACATATATTTTGTTCTGGGGTGAAATTCAGTTGCCAAAATAGCAATACCATAAATCAGTGGTTTCAGCTCTGTGGCTGGCCAAGTTTCATAGTTTCCTGCAAAGCATATATTTTGTTCTGGGGTGAAATTCAATTGCCAAAATAGCAATAACATAAATCAGTGGTTTCAGCTCTGGCTGGCAAACTATAATAGTGTCCGCCAAAACATATATTTTGTTCTGGGGTGAAATTCAATTGCCAAAATAGCAATACCATAAATCAGTGGTTTCAGCTGTGGCTGGCCAAGTTTCAAAGTGTCCTGCAAAGAATATATTTTGTTCTGGGGTGAAATTCAATTGCCAAAATAGCAATCCCCTAAATCAGTGGTTTCAGCTGTGGCTGGCTAAGTTTCATAGTGTCCTACAAAGGATATATTTTGTTCTTGCGTGAACTTCAATTGCCAAAATAGCAATTCCATAAATCAGTGGTTTTAGTTCTGGCTGGCAAACTATAATAGTGTCCACCAAAACATATATTTTGTTCTGGGGTGAAATTCAATTTCCAAAATAGCAATACCATAAATCAGTGGTTTCAGCTGTGGCTGGCCAAGTTTCATAGTGTCCTGCTAAGGATATATATTGTTGTTTGGTGAAATTCAATTGCCAAAATAGCAATACCCTGAATCTGGTGTTCCAGCTGTTGCAGACCTAATTTAAATCTATCCGTAACAGGGTATATTTTGTTCTGGCGTGAAATTCAATTGCCAAAATAGCAATCCCCTAAATCTTGTGTCCCAGCACTGGCTAACAAACTATAATAGTGTCGGCCAAAGCATATATTTTGTTCTGGAGTAAAATTCCATTGCCAAAATAGCAATACCATAAATCAGTGGTTTCAGCTCTGGCTGGCCAAGTTTCATAGTGTCCTGTAAATCATAAATTTTGTTCTGGGGTGAAATTCAATTGCCAAAATAGCAATACCCTGAATCTGGTGTTCCAGCTGTTGCAGACCTAATTTAAATCTGTCCGTAACAGGGTATATTTTGTTCTGGCGTGAAATTCAATTGCCAAAATAGCAATCCCCTGAATCTGGTGTCCCAGCACTGGCTGGCAAACTATAATAGTGACCGCCAAAACATATATTTTGTTCTGGGGTGAAATTCAGTTGCCAAAATAGCAATACCATAAATCAGTGGTTTCAGCTCTGTGGCTGGCCAAGTTTCATAGTTTCCTGCAAAGCATATATTTTGTTCTGGGGTGAAATTCAATTGCCAAAATAGTAATACCATAAATCAGTGGTTTCAGCTCTGGCTGGCAAACTATAATAGTGTCCGCCAAAACATATATTTTGTTCTGGGGTGAAATTCAATTTTCAAAATAGCAATACCATAAATCAGTGGTTTCAGCTGTGGCTGGCCAAGTTTCAAAGTGTCCTGCAAAGAATATATTTTGTTCTGGGGTGAAATTCAATTGCCAAAATAGCAATCCCCTAAATCAGTGGTTTCAGCTGTGGCTGGCTAAGTTTCATAGTGTCCTACAAAGGATATATTTTGTTCTTGCGTGAACTTCAATTGCCAAAATAGCAATTCCATAAATCAGTGGTTTCAGCTCTGGTTGGCAAACTATAATAGTGTCTGCCAAAACATATATTTTGTTCTGGGGTGAAATTCAACTGCCAAAATAGCAATCCCCTAAACCTGGTGTCCCAGCACTGGCTGGCAAACTATAATAGTGTCCGCCAAAGTATATATTTTGTTCTGGGGTGAAATTCAATTGCCAAAATAGCAATACCATAAATCAGTGGTTTCAGCTGTGGCTGGCCAAGTTTCATAGTGTCCTGCAAAGGATATATTTTGTTCTGGGGTGAAATTCAATTGCCAAAATAGCAATACCCTGAATCTGGTGTTCCAGCTGTTGCAGACCTAATTTAAATCTGTCTGTAACAGGGTATATTTTGTTCTGGCGTGAAATTCAATTGCCAAAATAGCAATCCCCTAAATCTGGTGTCCCAGCTCTGGCTGGCAAAATATAATAGTGTCCGCCAAAACATATATTTTGTTCTCTGGTGAAATTCAATTGCCAAAATAGCAATCCCCTAAATCTGGTGTCCCAGCTCTGGCTGGCAAAATATAATAGTGTCCGCCAAAACATATATTTTGTTCTCTGGTGAAATTCAATTGCCAAAATAGCAATACCATAAATCAGTGGTTCTAGCTGTGGCTGGACAAGTTTCATAGTGTCCTGCAAAGGATATATTTTGTTCTGGGGTTAAATTCAATTGCCAAAATAGCAATACCATAAATCAGTGGTTTTAGCTCTGGCTGGCAAACTATAATAGTGTCAGCCAAATCATATATTTTGTTCTGGGGTGAAATTCAACTGCCAAAATAGCAATCCCCTGAATCTGGTGTCACAGCACTGGCTGGCAAACTACAATAGTGTCCGCCAAAACATATATTTTGTTCTGGGGTGAAATTCAACTGCCAAAATAGCAATCCCCTAAATCAGTGGTTTCAGCTGTGGCTGGCCAAGTTTCATAGTGTCCTGCAAAGGATATATTTTGTTCTGGGGTGAAATTCAATTGCCAAAATAGCAATCCCCTAAATCTGGTGTCCCATCCCTGGCTGGCAAACTATAATAGTGTCCGCCAAAGCATTTATTTTGTTCTGGGGTGAAATTCAATTGCCAAAATAGCAATACCATAAATCAGTGGTTTCAGCTCTGGCTGGCAAACTATAATAGTGTCCGCCCAAACATATATTTTGTTCTGGGGTGAAATTCAACTGCCGAAATAGCAATCCCTAAATCTGGTGTCCCAGCACTGGCTGGCAAACTATAATAGTGTCCGCCAAAACATATATTTTGTTCTGGGGTGAAATTCAATTTCCAAAATAGCAATACCATAAATCAGTGGTTTCAGCTCTGTGGCTGGCCAAGTTTCATAGTGTCCTGCAAAGGATATATTTTGTTTTGGGGTGAAATTCTATTGCCAAAATAGCAATACTATAAATCAGTGGTTTTAGCTCTGGCTGGCAAACTATAATAGTGTCCACCAAAACATATATTTTGTTCTGGGGTGAAATTCAATTTCCAAAATAGCAATACCATAAATCAGTGGTTTCAGCTGTGGCTGGCCAAGTTTCATAGTGTCCTGCTAAGGATATATATTGTTGTTTGGTGAAATTCAATTGCCAAAATAGCAATACCCTGAATCTGGTGTTCCAGCTGTTGCAGACCTAATTTAAATCTATCCGTAACAGGGTATATTTTGTTCTGGCGTGAAATTCAATTGCCAAAATAGCAATCCCCTAAATCTTGTGTCCCAGCACTGGCTAACAAACTATAATAGTGTCGGCCAAAGCATATATTTTGTTCTGGGGTAAAATTCAATTGCCAAAATAGCAATACCATAAATCAGTGGTTTCAGCTCTGGCTGGCCAAGTTTCATAGTGTCCTGTAAATCATAAATTTTGTTCTGGGGTGAAATTCAATTGCCAAAATAGCAATACCCTGAATCTGGTGTTCCAGCTGTTGCAGACCTAATTTAAATCTGTCCGTAACAGGGTATATTTTGTTCTGGCGTGAAATTCAATTGCCAAAATAGCAATCCCCTGAATCTGGTGTCCCAGCACTGGCTGGCAAACTATAATAGTGACCGCCAAAACATATATTTTGTTCTGGGGTGAAATTCAGTTGCCAAAATAGCAATACCATAAATCAGTGGTTTCAGCTCTGTGGCTGGCCAAGTTTCATAGTTTCCTGCAAAGCATATATTTTGTTCTGGGGTGAAATTCAATTGCCAAAATAGCAATACCATAAATCAGTGGTTTCAGCTCTGGCTGGCAAACTATAATAGTGTCCGCCAAAACATATATTTTGTTCTGGGGTGAAATTCAATTGCCAAAATAGCAATACCATAAATCAGTGGTTTCAGCTGTGGCTGGCCAAGTTTCAAAGTGTCCTGCAAAGAATATATTTTGTTCTGGGGTGAAATTCAATTGCCAAAATAGCAATCCCCTAAATCAGTGGTTTCAGCTGTGGCTGGCTAAGTTTCATAGTGTCCTACAAAGGATATATTTTGTTCTTGCGTGAACTTCAATTGCCAAAATAGCAATTCCATAAATCAGTGGTTTCAGCTCTGGTTGGCAAACTATAATAGTGTCTGCCAAAACATATATTTTGTTCTGGGGTGAAATTCAACTGCCAAAATAGCAATCCCCTAAACCTGGTGTCCCAGCACTGGCTGGCAAACTATAATAGTGTCCGCCAAAGTATATATTTTGTTCTGGGGTGAAATTCAATTGCCAAAATAGCAATACCATAAATCAGTGGTTTCAGCTGTGGCTGGCCAAGTTTCATAGTGTCCTGCAAAGGATATATTTTGTTCTGGGGTGAAATTCAATTGCCAAAATAGCAATACCCTGAATCTGGTGTTCCAGCTGTTGCAGACCTAATTTAAATCTGTCTGTAACAGGGTATATTTTGTTCTGGCGTGAAATTCAATTGCCAAAATAGCAATCCCCTAAATCTGGTGTCCCAGCTCTGGCTGGCAAAATATAATAGTGTCCGCCAAAACATATATTTTGTTCTCTGGTGAAATTCAATTGCCAAAATAGCAATCCCCTAAATCTGGTGTCCCAGCTCTGGCTGGCAAAATATAATAGTGTCCGCCAAAACATATATTTTGTTCTCTGGTGAAATTCAATTGCCAAAATAGCAATACCATAAATCAGTGGTTCTAGCTGTGGCTGGCCAAGTTTCATAGTGTCCTGCAAAGGATATATTTTGTTCTGGGGTTAAATTCAATTGCCAAAATAGCAATACCATAAATCAGTGGTTTTAGCTCTGGCTGGCAAACTATAATAGTGTCAGCCAAATCATATATTTTGTTCTGGGGTGAAATTCAACTGCCAAAATAGCAATCCCCTGAATCTGGTGTCCCAGCACTGGCTGGCAAACTACAATAGTGTCCGCCAAAACATATATTTTGT
>JAKVIS010005624.1:0-11741 GCA_033119425.1 Bufotes viridis | reverse complement strand
GGAGGAGGCAAAGAGGAGGGTACCGTGGGCTGGACATATGGTTTTAAGAGAGATCTGTGAAATACATTATGTATCTTCCAAACCCGTGGAAGATCAAGACGGAAGGCAACAGGATTGATGACTGACAAGATTTTATAAGGCCCAATAAACTTGGGACCCAACTTCCAGGAGGGAACCTTCAGTTTAATATTTCTTGTAGACAACCACACCAGATCACCCACATTCAGGTCCGGACCAGGCACACGTCTCTTATCAGCCACACGCTATATTTCTCACTCATCTTTCTTAGATTAGTCTGAATCTTTTGCCAAATGGTAGACAAAGACGAGGAAAATCTCTCCTCCTCAGGCAAACCAGAAGGAGCCCTCCCGAGAATGTCCCAAACTGCGGATGGAACCCATATGCACCAAAGAATGGTGACTTATCAGAAGATTCCTGACGACGGTTGTTCAGAGCAAACTCAGCAAGAGGGAGAAACGAACACCAATCCTCCTGGTTCTCTGCAACAAAACAGCGCAAATATGTCTCCAGATTCTGATTGACGCGCTCAGTCTGACCATTCGACTGCGGGTGAAAAGCAGAAGAGAAGGACAGCCGAACCCCCAGGCGAGAACAGAAAGCCTTCCAGAATCTGGACACAAACTGCGTGCCTCTATCGGAAACAATATCAGAGGGAATGCCATGCAATTTAACAATATGGTCGATAAAAGCTTGCGCCAACGCTTTAGCATTGGGCAATCCAGGGAAGGGTATGAAATGTGCCATCTTGCTAAAACGGTCCACCACCACCAGGATCACCGACTTCCCTGAGGAACGAGGAAGATCCGTGATAAAGTCCATGGACAGGTGTGTCCAAGGACGGGAAGGTATGGGTAAGGGGAGAAGGGGACCTGAAGGCCGTGAACGAGGACCTTAGCGCGAGCGCACGTCTCACAAGCAGCCACAAAACCCTCCACCGACTTACGAAGAGCCGGCCACCAAAATCTCCGAGCAATGAGATCTACCGTGGCTCTACTCCCGGGTGACCAGCAAGAACCGTATCATGATGCTCCTTGAAGAGTTTGTGACGTAACTCAGGAGGCACAAACAACTTTCCAGAAGGACAACGGGCAGGTGCCTCAGTCTGGGCAGCCTGGACCTCGGCCTCCAAATCAGAATACAGAGCAGAAACAACTACCCCTCCGCCAAAATGGGACCCGGTCCTCGGAGTTTCTCCTCCCGGAAAACAGCGAGAGAGAGCGTCAGCCTTCACATTTTTGATCCCAGGGCGGAATGTAACGACAAAATTGAATCTGGAGAAGAACAGAGACCATCTGGCCTGTCTCGGATTCATACGCTTGGCCGACTCTGGGCACGCCAGATTCTTATGGTCGGTAAAACGGTTATAGGGTACCTGGCCCCTCCAACCAATGGCGCCATTCCTCGAAAGCCAGCTTGATGGCCAACAATTCCCTATCTCCCACATCATAGTTTTTCTCTGCCGGTGAGAGTTTTTAGAGAAAAGGCACAGGGTCGCCATTTGGAAGGAGACGGACCCTGGGACAAAACCGCACCCACACCCACCTCGGAAGCATCCACCTCAACAATAAAAGGTAAGGAAACATCGGGATGCACCAAGATGGGAGCAGACGCAAAACTCTCTTTAATCTTAGAAAAGCTGCAAGCGCTCCTCCGACCAAGAGGAAAAATCCGCCCCTTTTGGTCATGTCAGTGAGGGGTTTGACAACAGAGGAATAATTCAAAATGAACTTTCTGTAATAGTTTGCAAAACCCAGAAAGCGCATCAATGCCTTCTGATTCTCAGGAAGCTCCCACTCAAGCACAGCACGGACCTTCTCCGGATCCATGCGAAACCAGAAGCAGAGAGGAGAAAACCCAGAAATTGAATCTCCGATACCATAAACACACATTTCTCCAGCTTGGCGATAATTTATTTTCTCGCAGAATCTGCAGAACCTGAAAAGATGATCCTGATGAGTCCGAACATCAGGGGAAAAATCAAAATATCATCAAGATACACCAATACAAATTTCCCCATTAAATGGTAGAAAATACTGTTAACAAAATGCTGAAAGACGGCCGGAGCATTCATCAAGCCAAAAGGCATAACGAGATTCTCGAAATGCCCCTCGGGGTATTAAAGGCTGTTTTCCATTCATCCCCTCTCTGACCCTGACCAGGTTGTACGCGCTCTCAAATCCAATTTGAAAAACCTTGGCCCCAACAATTTGGTTGAAGAGGTCCGGGATCAGAGGAAGGGATAGGGATCGCGAATCGTGATACGGTTCAGCTCCCTAAAATCTAGGCAAGGTCTCAGAGAGCCATCTTTCTTTTAACAAAAACCCGCGGCAACCGGTGATTTTGAGGGACGAATATGCCCCTTATCGAGACTCTCAGAGATATAGGTTCGCATTGCGATTCTCTCCGGTTGTGAGAGATTGTACAGGCGTGCTTTTGGCAGCTTGGCGCCGGGAATGAGGTTAATGGGACAGTCAAACTCCCGGTGAGGAGGTAGCTCCTGCACACCGCTCTCGGAAAACACGTCCGAGAAATCAGAGAGAAATGATGGCAAAGTTTTAGTAGATACCTCTGCAAAAGTCGCTGTGAGACAATTCTCTCTACAAAACTCACTCCACTCATTTATTTGCCTTCCTTGCCAATCAATAGTGGGGTTATGTTTAGTGAGCCAGGGTAACCCCAACACTAGAGGAGTAGGCAATCCGTTAAGGACAAAACAAGATATATCCTCCACTAGTGATGAGCGGCAGGTGCCATATTCGATTTCGACGAAATTCGCGAATATTCGAATGAATATTCGTTTCGTATTCGTCGAAATCGAATATTCGTCATTTTTTCTAGTTATCGCGATTAAAATGCGATTTAAATAATCGCATATTGCGATTTGTACTTAAGGCTACTTTCCTATTGGTTTCATATCTGAATTAGCGAGGATGATGATATGACGAATGTATTCGTTATATCTTCAAAACGAAGATAATCGGTATTCTCACATCTGCTTTTAGCCTATTCGTCAACCTCGCTACTCTAGCAATCAAACAGGAAGGTTGACTATGAGACAGCTGTAGCTAAATTACATAGCGATTTTTTTTTTTTAATACAATAATTATATTACTTGATATGATAATATTATTATAAGTATTCTATTTATTAAAAAAAAAAAATCGCATAGCGAATTTAACACAGCTGTCTGGTAAGTCAACCTTCCTATTTGATTGCTAGAATTAGCGAGGTTGACGAATAGGTTGCTAAAACGAAGATGTAGAATACTCGCTATCTTCGCTTTTGAGGAATATGACGAATACATTCGTCATATTCGCCATCCTCGCTAATTCTACCAAGCCAACCATAACTTCTGTAGCTCATGGAGCGCCCCCATCACCATGGGAACGCTCCATATACTAAAATGTACTGTCGGATTTGAGGAATTACGTTGAAATCGCAATGCGATTAATTCAAGTTATATTAATCGCATTGCGATTTCAACTTAGAGCTGGGTTTATAATGGGTCAGCTTGCTAGAATTAACGAAGTTAACTAATATGGAATATAGCAGCAGTGTTGTTGAAATCGCAATGCGATTAATTTAACTTAGTATTCGCATTGCGATTTCAACTTAGCACTGCTAGTGCATAGCCATATATTCCATATTCGTTAATTCTAGCCTATGTAAGATAGCAGTGCTAAGTTGTAATCGCAATGCGATTAATATAACTTGAATTAATCGCATTGCGATTTCAACGTAATTCCTCAAATCCGACAGTACATTTTAGTATATAGAGATTTTCCCATGGAAGGGGACGCTCCATGAGCACGGAAGTCGGCAGAAGCGGCAACGGGCACTGACTGGAGCAGCCAGGAAGCCAGGAATCCTCATGACAGGTAAGAACTACTTTTGGGAAGTGGGAAAGAAAAAAATATAACTAAAAAAAAAAAACGAATATTCGAAATAGCTGAATTTATAGCGCTATATTCGAAATATTCGCGAATTAGCGAAGTGCCGATATTCGCTAAAAAAATTCGCTTTTCGAATATTCGCGCTCAACACTATCCTCCACATGAGTGTCACCTACAGCTAACCGGATATTGTGAACAATGCCCTTCAGGGATCTCTGTGAGAGTGGAGCAGAGTCAATGGCAAAAACAGGTATATCTTTTTCTAATGTGCAAACCCGAAAACCATGCCTGGCTACAAATTGAGTGTCAATAAGATTGACGGCCGCTCCACTATCAACAAAAATTTCACAAGAAATGACTTTGCTCTCTAGCGCCACCCTGGCAGAAAGGAGAAAACGAGAACTGCAGGTCAGAGGAAAAGCCCCAATTCCTACATCAACTTTGCCCAAGGTAGCAGATGAAGCAGAGTTTGATGATTTTCCTTTGAGGATTTTCTCTTATTATCACTCTTAGTACAGTTCATGAATCTCCTAGAGGGACAAACATTTGCCAAATGACCAATGCCCCCACAACAAAAACACACCATTCTCTGAGGACTAAATCCTCCTTTATCAGGGGCAAGTCGACCTAGCTGCATAGGCTCCTCCTCAGAGGGGACCGAGACAGGATGAGACCCCTGCACACTGAATGAGTCCGCACCACTGCCCCTAGAGTGACAATGGCTGGACCGAGAGGTCTCGCTTCTTTCTTCTTAGACGCCTGTCAAGGCGTACCGCCAATGACATGGCAGACTCTAAAGATGTTGGTCTCTCATGGAAAGCAAACGCATCTTTCAATCTCTCTGAGAGACCATGACAGAACTGACTCCGAGTGCAGCATCATTCCAACCTGAATCAGCTGCCCATCTCCGAAATTCAGAACAATAAAGCTCAGCAGACAGTTTGTTCTGGCATAAAAACGTAAGTTAGATTCAGCCAGAGCAACACGATCCGGGTCATCATATATCTGCCCCAGGGCCACAAAAATCTTTCTGTGGATCGAAGGGAGGGATCCCCGATGGCAGTGAAAAAGCCCAAGTCTGAGCATTACCCCTGAGCAAGGAGATGACAATCCTCACCCTCTGCTCCTCATTACCAGAGGAACGGGGACACAAGCAAAAATGGAGTTTGCATGCCTCTCTGAAGCGAACAAAATTCTCACTGCCCCCGGAGAACGTTTCCGGAAGTGAGACCTTTGGCTCGCAACAGACTCCATGGGCCGGAGCCGAGCCCAATGCTTGAAGCTGAATCATAGATTGACGGAGATCCGCTACCTCCAAAGAAAGACCCTGCATGCGGTCAACCAGGTCAGAAAGCGGATCCATGTCAAAAAGGACGGTTTCGGCGGATTATAATGTCACGGCTGTATGTGAGCAACAAGAGCATACACAGTGAGTTAGCTACTGACCGACCCAAACTAGGGAACATAAAGGGTGACCCCTGTCAGACCCTAAAAGCTCTCCCTATGCTGCTAAGCCCATGTCCAGATCCAGATGGTGGATCGAGACATGCCCGCGTACCTAAGGCTGATGACCACTGTAACCCCTACAGTAGTGGAAGGGGCACGGCCACCGGTGCCCTGCTCAGTATATGGACGGAACCGGGTCGCCTCGGATCCAGTCAGCAAAACAAACAGAAACACACAATGTCTGCACACTTAACTGAAGGAGCTGCAGCAGCAGTGAAAACAGATCCAAAGTCAGCAGACAATGTCCGAAGTACTTGCTTCAGCAGAACACAGGTCCAGAAAAGATATCACACCAGTGAAGATACTCAAGCGAGAGATACAGGTCAAATGAAGTAGTATAATCCGCACCGTACAAAGGAAGAGAGGTGATTTAAAGGCAGAGCAATCAAACACAGGAGGGACAGCTGGGAGGAAGGAAACAGAAAGTAAAGACCTCATCACAGGGGCGGAGAAACAGAGCTGTGAGAACGTCTCAAAGCTCTAGTAGTTACATCATCACAGGGGTGGAGAAACAGAGCTGTGAGAACGTCTCAAAGCTCTGGTAGTGACACCTATACTGCGTGCTGTACAAGAGGCATTAGTGTACAGCCCCTATACTGCATGCTGTACAAGAGGCATTAGTGTACGGCCCCCTATACTGCGTGCTGTACAAGAGGTATTAGTGTACGGCCCCCTATATTGCATGCTGTATGAGAGGCATTAGTGTACGGCCCCCTATACTGCATGCTGTACAAGAGGCATTAGTGTACGGCCCCCTATACTGCATGCTGTACAAGAGGCATTAGTGTACGGCCCCCTATACTGCATGCTGTACCAGAGGCATTAGTGTACGGCCCCTATACTGCATGCTGTACAAGAGGCATCAGTGTACGGCCCCTATACTGCATGCTGTAAAAGAGGCATTAGTGTACGGCCCCTATACTGCATGCTGTACAAGAGGCATCAGTGTATGGCCCCCTATACTGCGTGCTGTACAAGAGGCATCAGTGTACGGCCCCCCATACTGCGTGCTGTACCAGAGGCATTAGTGTACGGCCCCCTATACTGCATGCTGTACCAGAGGCATTAGTGTACGGCCCCCTATACTGCATGCTGTACAAGAGGCATTAGTGTACGGCCCCTATACTGCGTGCTGTACAAGAGGCATCAGTGTATGGCCCCCTATACTGCGTGCTGTACAAGAGGCATCAGTGTACGGCCCCCTATACTGCATACTGTACATGAGGCATTAGTGTACGGCTCCCTATACTGCGTGCTGTACCAGAGGCATTAGTGTACGGCCCCCTATACTGCATGCTGTACAAGAGGCATTAGTGTACGGCCCCCTATACTGCATGCTGTACAAGAGGCATTAGTGTACGGCCCCCTATACTGCATGCTGTACCAGAGACATTAGTGTACGGCCCCCCCTATACTGCATGCTGTACAGGAGGCATTAGTGTACGGCCCCCTATGCTGCATGCTGTACAGGAGGCATTAGTGTACGGCCCCTATACTGCATGCTGTACCAGAGGCATTAGTGTACGGCCCCTATACTGCATGCTGTACAAGAGGCATTAGTGTACGGCCCTATACTGCATGCTGTACAAGAGGCATCAGTGTACGTTTCGATCAAAAGGCTTAAGTCCGCTCACCACGCCAAGGTTGCCTCTTGGAGTGGGACCTACTCAGACTAAGGGCGCTGCCCTAGTGGGTGGCAGGATCTGGCCTCATTGCTGTGGTGCAGTCCTATGTAACACCACAGATAACAGGGATAACTCTCTGAGTACAGATAATGCAGTAGATGTCACCTGCAGTCCTATGTAACACCACAGATAACACAGTGATAACTCTCTGAGTACAGATAATGTAGTAGATGTCACCTGCAGTCCTATGTAACACCACAGATAACACAGTGATAACTCTCTGAGTACAGATAATGTAGTAGATGTCACCTGCAGTCCTATGTAACACCACAGATAACACAGTGATAACTCTCTGAGTACAGATAATGTAGTAGATGTTACCTGCAGTCCTATGTAACACCACAGATAACACAGTGATAACTCTCTGAGTACAGATAATGTAGTAGATGTCACCTGCAGTCCTATGTAACACCACAGATAACACAGTGATAACTCTCTGAGTACAGATAATGTAGTAGATGTCACCTGCAGTCCTATGTAACACCACAGATAACACAGTGATAACTCTATGAGTACAGATAATGTAGTAGATGTCACCTGCAGTCCTATGTAACACCACAGATAACACAGTGATAAGTCTCTGAGTACAGATAATGTAGTAGATGTCACCTGCAGTCCTATGTAACACCACAGATAACACAGTGATAAGTCTCTGAGTACAGATAATGTAGTAGATGTCACCTGCAGTCCTATGTAACACCACAGATAACACAGTGATAACTCTCTGAGTACAGATAATGTAGTAGATGTCACCTGCAGTCCTATGTAACACCACAGATAACACAGTGATAACTCTCTGAGTACAGATAATGTAGTAGATGTCTACCTGCAGTCCTATGTAACACCACAGATAACACAGTGATAGCTCTCTGAGTACAGATAATGTAGTAGATGTCACCTGCAGTCCTATGTAACACCACAGATAGCACAGTGATAACTCTCTGAGTACAGATAATGTAGTAGATGTCACCTGCAGTCCTATGTAACACCACAGATAACACAGTAATAACTCTCTGAGTACAGATAATGTAGGAGATGTCACCTGCAGTCCTATGTAACACCACAGATAACACAGTGATAACTCTCTGAGTACAGATAATGTAGTAGATGTCACCTGCAGTCCTATGTAACACCACAGATAACACAGTGATAACTCTCTGAGTACAGATAATGTAGTAGATGTCACCTGCAGTCCTATGTAACACCACAGATAACACAGTGATAAGTCTCTGAGTACAGATAATGTAGTAGATGTCACCTGCAGTCCTATGTAACACCACAGATAACACAGTGATAACTCTCTGAGTACAGATAATGTAGTAGATGTCACCTGCAGTCCTATGTAACACCACAGATAACACAGTGATAATCTCTGAGTACAGATAATGTAGTAGATGTCACCTGCAGTCCTATGTAACACCACAGATAACACAGTGATAACTCTCTGAGTACAGATAATGTAGTAGATGTTACCTGCAGTCCTATGTAACACCACAGATAACACAGTGATAGCTCTCTGAGTACAGATAATGTAGTAGATGTCACCTGCAGTCCTATGTAACACCACAGATAGCACAGTGATAACTCTCTGAGTACAGATAATGTAGTAGATGTTACCTGCAGTCCTATGTAACACCACAGATAACACAGTGATAGCTCTCTGAGTACAGATAATGTAGTAGATGTCACCTGCAGTCCTATGTAACACCACAGATAGCACAGTGATAACTCTCTGAGTACAGATAATGTAGTAGATGTTACCTGCAGTCCTATGTAACACCACAGATAACACAGTGATAACTCTCTGAGTACAGATAATGTAGTAGATGTCACCTGCAGTCCTATGTAACACCACAGATAGCACAGTGATAACTCTCTGAGTACAGATAATGTAGTAGATGTTACCTGCAGTCCTATGTAACACTACAGATAACACAGTGATAACTCTCTGAGTACAGATAATGTAGTAGATGTCACCTGCAGTCCTATGTAACACCACAGATAACACAGTGATAACTCTCTGAGTACAGATAATGTAGTAGATGTCACCTGCAGTCCTATGTAACACCACAGATAACACAGTGATAACTCTCTGAGTACAGATAATGTAGTAGATGTCACCTGCAGTCCTATGTAACACCACAGATAACACAGTGATAACTCTCTGAGTACAGATAATGTAGTAGATGTCACCTGCAGTCCTATGTAACACCACAGATAACACAGTGATAACTCTCTGAGTACAGATAATGTAGTAGATATCACCTGCAGTCCTATGTAACACCACAGAGAACACAGTGATAACTCTCTGAGTACAGATAATGTAGTAGATGTCACCTGCAGTCCTATGTAATACCGCAGATAACACACAGATAGTAATCCACATCATTTTTACTCCACTGCTCGGATGCAGCAGAGCTGAGTGTGTTGCTGACACTCGCTCAGGTGTGGATATCGCCTCCTCTTGATGTGACATTTAGGATCTGAATCCCTGGAAGAAGTCTCCGCCCACGCTCTGCACTGTGTTGTGTCTGCTGCTCTGTCTGCTGCGCGCGTGGGCGTCAGATAAATGTGATAAATCTTATATCTGAGATGTCAGAGTCAGACACTGTAGATATGATCTGCAGTCCCATGTAACATGGAGTCTCAGTCTTGTGGCTCTCCCACAGAGCATGTTTTTAGTATTTTTTACAGGCAATTTCTCTGCAAGAAATCTTGAGGACACGCCCTTTTTGGTGGCTTCATAGCAGACACGACTTTCTGTCCTCATTTTTATACAGGGATACAGGGTGTGAACTGGTGGTCACTGGTCCTAAGGTCAAGTGGTTGCTAGGTAACATCTGCCCAGGTCCTCTGCACACCTCTGCTATGACGTCAGTGTAGAATTCCTTTCCTGAATCAAAAGAAAGTTCTAATACAAGGTAGAAATATAGAAGAAAGATGGCGGCAGACGTTACCTCACACGGAGGTCACCGTGCCTGTCCTGAAATACCGGACTGTAGGATGTCGAGAACTGATGTCCTAGCAACTGAAAAGTAACACAGTCTGCGGGACCCTGATTTATGAGGACCATTACAAAAGGGCAGTGGTCATAGATGGACTCTGCAGGGTTGTCCATGGTGTCACCTGTATATTGGGTCATGTATTGTCTGAGTGTGTAGGGTGAGGTTCGAAGGTCCCTCTGGTCAGGAGTGCTATGGTGATACCGGATGGCCATGGTCATAGACGGCCTCTGCAGGGTTGTCCATGGTGTCACCTGTATATTGGGTCATGTATTGTCTGAGTGTGTAGGGTAAGGTTCGAAGGTCCCTCTGGTCAGGAGTGCTATGGTGCTACCGGATGGCCATGGTCATAGACGGCCTCTGCAGGGTTGTCCATGGTGTCACCAGTACATTGGGTCATGTATTGTCTGAGTGTGTGGGGTAAGGTTCGAAGGTTCCTCTGGTCAGGAGTGCTATGGTGATACCAGATGGCCATGGTCATAGACGGCCTCTGCAGGGTTGTCCATGGTGTCACCAGTACATTGGGTCATGTATTGTCTGAGTGTGTAGGGTAAGGTTCGAAGGTCCCTCTGGTCAGGAGTGCTATGGTGATACTGGATGACCTTGCTAGTACTGTGGATCCATTATAGTGGTCTATAGGGTCTCCTGCACATTGGGTCATGTATTGTCTGAGTGTGTAGGGTAAGGTTCGAAGGTCCATTTGGTCAGGAGTGCTATGGTGATACCGGATGGCCATGGTCATAGATGGACTCTGCAGGGTTGTCCATGGTGTCATCTGTACATTGGGTCATGTATTGTCTGAGTTTGTTGGGGATTGTTTGAAGGTCCCTCTGGTCAGGAGTGCTATGGTGATACCGCATGGCCATGGTCATAGATGGGCTCTGCAGGGTTGTCCATGGTGTCACCTGTACATTGGGTCAAGTATTGTTTGAGTGTGTTGGGTAAGGTTCGAAGGTCCCTCTGGTCAAGAGTGCTATGGTGATACCGGATGGCCATGGTCATAGATGAACTCTGCAAGGTTGTCCATGGTGTCACCTGTACATTGAGTCATGTATTGTCTGAGTGTGTAGGGTAAGGTTCGAAGGTCCCTCTGGTCAGGAGTGCTATGGTGATACCAGATGGCCATGGTCATAGACTGCCTCTGCAGGGTTGTCCATGGTGTCACCTGTATATTGGGTCATGTATTGTCTGAGTGTGTTGGGTAAGGTTCAGAGGTCTCTCTGGTCAGGAGTGCTATGGTGATACTGGATGACCATGGTCATAGACGGACTCTGCAGGGTTGTCCATGGTGTCACCTGTACATTGGGTCATGTATTGTCTGAGTGTGTAGGGTAAGGTTCGAAGGTCCTTCTGGTCAGGAGTGCTATGGTGATACCGGATGGCCATGGTCATAGACGGCCTCTGCAGGGGTGTCCATGGTGTCACCTGTATATTGGGTCATGTATTGTCTGAGTGTGTAGGGTAAGGTTCGAAGGTCCCTCTGGTCAGGAGTGCTATGGTGATACCGGATGGCCATGGTCATAGACGGCCTCTGCAGGGTTGTCCATGGTGTCACCTGTATATTGGGTCATGTATTGTCTGGAGTGTGTAGGGTAAGGTTTGAAGGTCCCTCTGGTAAGGAGTGCTATGGTGAT
>JAKVIS010005623.1:0-11719 GCA_033119425.1 Bufotes viridis | reverse complement strand
GTGGCACACCGCATTACAGTAGGAATAACAGAGGTGCAGACTGGTAACTTGAAAACAGAATGCAAACTTTACTGAAGACAGTGATGATACAGTAAGCAGTCTTTCCAACAGTTCCTTTTGCAGACAATCAAAATTGCAGTGGTCTTACATCCAGCAAGGTTAAACAGAGGGTGGTAATACAGGACTTGGAATTGCAGGTGAACCTTACTTTCTTCCTGACTCGTCCTGACTGGAATTGATGCTTCAAGGCCCCAATGCCCTACTTCTGGCTTATATCCTTGAATCTCCAGTAGACAAGTGTACCTCCTCTGACGTTTAGTACCTCTTGCTCTAGGGATTGCCTCTGGGTTCTGCACTTCACTTCTCCTAGGGTACCATCTTCCTAGGGTGGATTCCTCACAGGCCGTGAGGCCTGGGTTTGGCCTTCACAGGCACATGGCCTGCTCTTGTCTAAGGCACACACTAGACTCACTGTCCCTTTCCCTGACTGGGCCTTATATGGACTAGGGCAACCTAGCTCCCTCTAGTGACTAGAGCTGGAATTACATCCCTAGCCGACTGCACATAGGACCATTTCACATTAACAGGAGAATTAAACACACTGATTTACATTGCACGGTACAATTAGCACCTTTACCAGCCTCCTCCTAACATGAGAGGAACAACAGCAGCCAAGTGACCCTTCCGTAGTGACGGGCAGTACAACTCCCGTACACTCATACCCCTGCTTTAAGCTGAGTACGCCCTCGTACTCTACCAGGGTACCGCCCTACTGGAATTTCCACCTGAAAGAGACAAAAGAAAACATGCAAGAATACATACATATCAGTACACTAATTCTATCTGCATCGACTACTGTCATCAGGTCCAGCTGACTGACGGAGAAGTGCGGTGACAAGGGGCGTCGCTCTCTTTCTTCAGGATAAGAGGAGTGGAACTGGGGAGCTGACCTGGGCACAGCGGATGTTAGGGAATACCAGGATAGTCCATGACAATGAATGAGTCCATAAAGCATATCACAGAGACTCGCACACAGGGGTCCATCTCTGGGCACATAGACTTGATAAAAATATGTTTTAGCAATAAATACGGTCAGTAGCACATACATAAAATCACAATACAGGACTCTGACAATACCAGGGTAACATCTTCCTGGCAAGTCCTGCGTATATTTAAAGTGCTGACATAAAAGAACCCTTTCTCAACCTGAAATGGGAGGTTAAAAGGGGATAAGGTGCAAATAAAAAGCAACTTGGAGTTATTAGAGTACTTGACGCCACAATGGCAGCAGCAGGCAGGATGTCCCGGAACAGAAAGAGGCAGGCTGGGAGCAGTGGTTCCACAGTGGCAACTTATCTTCACAAAAATGCCACCGGCCGTGGGGAACTGGCAGCAAGCTCTACCAGCCTGGCAAACTTAAAGGACAGTTCCTGCAACAATAATGAAGTACCTGTAAGATTCAGCAGCATGGCCCAGCAGGCCTGCTCACAGGTATGTGTCAAATTCTTCTGACTCTCTGTGGGTGACACGGGGTGGCTCCTGCGCCTGCTGATCATCGCGGAGCAAGCCACAGCTGGGTGCCCATCCGGATGGAAAGCGATGTCAGGCACCCGAACTCCCGGTAGTAACATCCGCTCAACTTCCTCTTCAAGGCCGGGCAACTCGTCGGCGGCAACATACGCTAGCTGAGCTCCGGTCTATAGAGTATTGCTGGCCCAGCTGGACGGGATGCTGTAACTTGGCGCAGGCCATCAAGGTCTGTTACGATACTGTTCTTCCAGCGTCTTTCCCACAGCTGGATTCCGGTCCAGTCGCAGCAGGGACGGGGACGTCTCATCACTTTTTAACAGCCCTGTATCACTCCGCCCCGGGCAGCACGTACCGCATCTTTCAGGACCTCCCCTGCTTCAGGAGGCCTCGCCATGCATCGGACCCGCCCCTAGACACTCCGCAATAGGGTAGGCGGTGGCCATATTATAATCCTCAACGGAAGGCGTTACCTCCAGGACGTCTTCCTCCTCTCTTGGAGGGTTTTGACGCTAAATCTTGCGCGCCACTGAGGTCAGGGATGGCGCAGGAAGAAGTCCATGACGCCGGCGGCCATCTTGGGCGCCATGATGCATCAATTCAATGACAGCAAGCAGTGGTAGTAAAACAGCATAAAGTCCACAAAATGCGCTTTGAAGTGGCGATTTTCTTCCTCTTGATAGCGCAACACTGCACAGCGCTTTCTGGAGGTTTTGGGACACTTTTCTGTACGTTTTAAGTCCCGCAAGTTCACTTCAAATAAACAGGCGTTTTGTCACTTGGCAAACTGGTTAAGCACAAAGTTCACGTTTTTGATCACAGTCCATAAAACGTGCGTATCCTGTTCGTGACGCCAAAATGTGGCATCCCCAAGCCAGAGCAATGTGCGGGACTAACCTGGGGAATGCCAGTGATGGAGAGGCCGGCACGCTGCTCCTCTGGGGCACTCTCTGGGTTCTTGAGGGACACAGCCAGGTGGAAGGTGAGGTGCCCTTGGTGTTATAGTTTAACGTGCCTATGGCTAAGTCCCTGATATGTCGTGACGCCAGTGCCAGTAAACGGTGGCACACCGTATTTACAGTAGGAATAACAGAGGTGCAGACTGGTAACTTGAAAACAGAATGCAAACTTTACTGAAGACAGTGATGATACAGTAAGCAGTCTTTCCAACAGTTCCTTTTTGCAGACAATCACAATTGCAGTGGTCTTACATCCAGCAAGGTAAACAGAGGTGATAATACAGGACTTGGAATTGCAGGTGAACCTTACTTTCTTCCTGACTCGTCCTGACTGGAATTGATGCTTCAAGGCCCCAATGCCCTACTTCTGGCTTATATCCTTGAATCTCCAGTTTATAATGTACCTCCTCTTGACGTTTAGTACCTCTTGCTCTAGGGATTGCCTCTGGGTTCTGCACTCCTTCTCCTAGGGTACCATCTTCCTAGGGTGGATTCCTCACAGGCCGTGAGGCCTGGGTTTGGCCTTCACAGGCACATGGCCTGCTCTTGTCTAAGGCACACTCTAGACTCTCTGTCCTTCCCCTGACTGGGCCTTATATAGACTAGGGCAACCTAGCTCCCTCTAGTGACTAGAGCTGGAATTACATCCCTAGCCGGCCTGCACATAGGACATTTCACATTAACAGGAGAATTAAACACACTGATTTACATTGCACGGTACAATTAGCACCTTTACCAGCCTCCTCCTAACAGAGAGGAACAACAGCAGCCAAGTGACCCTTCCGTAGTGACGGGCAGTACAACTCCCGTACACTACAGTAAGTGCAGGGAGATCCCTGGGCGCCGCTCTACATGTCAGCATACTTAGTACACATTTTTTACCCTGATGAAAGGTCCTCTTTAAGGGCTGGCATATAAAGTCACTTTGCTGATCGTTTAACAGGGTAAAAGGTTCCCCTGCTCAGATCTGCTTCTTGCTGCTAGACTGCTAGACTCACTGTCTATTCAACACATTTATTGTAATAAAACAGAAATGTACCTCCTACTATATCTTACCTCCTGACTATCCAATTCCAGAGTATCTATGAGCTTCAATTAAATGCTTCTGCTTCTTCTCCTGCTATCTAAAATTCAAAATAGAGAAAATGAAATTCATAATCTTATACCCATCTCACACGTCTCCCCACCAAACTTATCAATCACAGTTTGTGGCTCCACACTTTTCCCCATTCTAACAAGTCTCAACAGTCCACTGTGTTGGAATAACTAATGATTCTCTCAAATCACACATTCAAATCCTACCACCCTCTGATGACCCAAATTCAAAACACTCTATGCTCAACTTTGAGTACCAAAAAAAGTTAGTGCATTCCCTCATCATCTCCCTCCTATGCTGGTGCAACATACTCCTCTGTGGTCTTCCATCCAACACTCTAGCATCCTTCCAAGCCATCCTCAACTCTACTGCCCAGTTAACGCACCCTACCAATTGTTTCCCATTACACAGCAAATCCAGTTCGAATATGAACCACGGCATACAAGATCGTCTACAACTTGTCCCCTTCATACATCTCTGACCTAATTTTCTGATCCATACTGAATGTGTTTGGCGCCTCCATACATAAAAACAGAGATGGTTCATAGAAGAAAAAGATCACATGGTCCATCTAGTCTTCCATCTCTGACCTAATCAATTCCTACCTCCCCACACATAATCTCCAGTCCACAGCCTGTCCTCTCCATACATCTCTGACCTCATCTCCCGATACCTCCTCACATATAATCTCCAGTCCACAACCTGTCCACTCCATACATCTCTGACCTCATCTCCTGATACCTCCTCACATGTAATCTCCAGTCCACAACCTGTCCTCTCCATACATCTCTGACCTCATCTCCTGATACCTCCTCACATGTAATCTCCAGTCCACAGCCTGTCCTCTCCATACATCTCTGACCTCATCTCCTGATACCTCCTCACATATAATCTCCAGTCCACAACCTGTCCACTCCATACATCTCTGACCTCATCTCCTGATACCTCCTCACATATAATCTCCAGTCCACAACCTGTCCCCTCCATACATCTCTGACCTCATCTACTGATACCTCCTCACATGTAATCTCCAGTCCACAACCTGTCCCCTCCATACATCTCTGACCTCATCTCCTGATACCTCCTCACATGTAATCTCCAGTCCACAACCTGTCCCCTCCATACATCTCTGACCTCATCTCCTGATACCTCCCCACATGTAATCTCCAGTCCACAACCTGTCCTCTCCATACATCTCTGACCTCATCTCCTGATACCTCCTCACATATAATCTCCAGTCCACAGCCTGTCCTCTCCATACATCTCTGACCTCATCTCCTGATACCTCCTCACATGTAATCTCCAGTCCACAACCTGTCCTCTCCATACATCTCTGACCTCATCTCCTGATACCTCCTCACATGTAATCTCCAGTCCACAGCCTGTCCTCTCCATACATCTCTGACCTCATCTCCTGATACCTCCTCACATGTAATCTCCAGTCCACAGCCTGTCCTCTCCATACATCTCTGACCTCATCTCCTGATACCTCCTCACATGTAATCTCCAGTCCACAGCCTGTCCTCTCCATACATCTCTGACCTCATCTCCTGATACCTCCCCACATGTAATCTCCAGTCCACAGCCTGTCCTCTCCATACATCTCTGACCTCATCTCCTGATACCTCCCCACATGTAATCTCCAGTCCACAGCCTGTCCTCTCCATACATCTCTGACCTCATCTCCTGATACCTCCTCACATGTAATCTCCAGTCCACAGCCTGTCCTCTCCATACATCTCTGACCTCATCTCCTGATACCTCCCCACATGTAATCTCCAGTCCACAGCCTGTCCCCTCCATACATCTCTGACCTCATCTCCTGATACCTCCTCACATGTAATCTCCAGTCCACAGCCTGTCCTCTCCATACATCTCTGACCTCATCTCCTGATACCTCCCCACATGTAATCTCCAGTCCACAGCCTGTCCTCTCCATACATCTCTGACCTCATCTCCTGATACCTCCTCACATGTAATCTCCAGTCCACAACCTGTCCTCTCCATACATCTCTGACCTCATCTCCTGATACCTCCTCACATGTAATCTCCAGTCCACAACCTGTCCTCTCCATACATCTCTGACCTCATCTCCTGATACCTCCTCACATGTAATCTCCAGTCCACAGCCTGTCCCCTCCATACATCTCTGACCTCATCTCCTGATACCTCCTCACATGTAATCTCCAGTCCACAGCCTGTCCTCTCCATACATCTCTGACCTCATCTCCTGATACCTCCTCACATGTAATCTCCAGTCCACAGCCTGTCCCCTCCATACATCTCTGACCTCATCTCCTGATACCTCCTCACATGTAATCTCCAGTCCACAGCCTGTCCTCTCCATACATCTCTGACCTCATCTCCTGATACCTCCTCAAATGTAATCTCCAGTCCACAGCCTGTCCTCTCCATACATCTCTGACCTCATCTCCTGATACCTCCCCCACATGTAATCTCCAGTCCACCACCTGTCCTCTCCATACATCTCTGACCTCATCTCCTGATACCTCCCCACATGTAATCTCCAGTCCACAGCCTGTCCTCTCCATACATCTCTGACCTCATCTCCTGATACCTCCTCACATGTAATCTCCAGTCCACAGCCTGTCCTCTCCATACATCTCTGACCTCATCTCCTGATACCTCCTCACATGTAATCTCCAGTCCACAACCTGTCCTCTCCATACATCTCTGACCTCATCTCCTGATACCTCCTCACATGTAATCTCCAGTCCACAACCTGTCCTCTCCATACATCTCTGACCTCATCTCCTGATACCTCCCCACATGTAATCTCCAGTCCACAACCTGTCCTCTCCATACATCTCTGACCTCATCTCCTGATACCTCCTCACATGTAATCTCCAGTCCACAGCCTGTCCTCTCCATACATCTCTGACCTCATCTCCTGATACCTCCCCACATGTAATCTCCAGTCCACAGCCTGTCCTCTCCATACATCTCTGACCTCATCTCCTGATACCTCCTCACATGTAATCTCCAGTCCACAGCCTGTCCTCTCCATACATCTCTGACCTCATCTCCTGATACCTCCTCACATGTAATCTCCAGTCCACAGCCTGTCCTCTCCATACATCTCTGACCTCATCTCCTGATACCTCCTCACATGTAATCTCCAGTCCACAGCCTGTCCTCTCCATACATCTCTGACCTCATCTCCTGATACCTCCTCACATGTAATCTCCAGTCCACAGCCTGTCCTCTCCATACATCTCTGACCTCATCTCCTGATACCTCCTCACATGTAATCTCCAGTCCACAGCCTGTCCTCTCCATACATCTCTGACCTCATCTCCTGATACCTCCCCACATGTAATCTCCAGTCCACAGCCTGTCCTCTCCATACATCTCTGACCTCATCTCCTGATACCTCCTCACATGTAATCTCCAGTCCACAGCCTGTCCTCTCCATACATCTCTGACCTCATCTCCTGATACCTCCTCACATGTAATCTCCAGTCCACAGCCTGTCCTCTCCATACATCTCTGACCTCATCTCCTGATACCTCCTCACATGTAATCTCCAGTCCACAGCCTGTCCTCTCCATACATCTCTGACCTCATCTCCTGATACCTCCTCACATGTAATCTCCAGTCCACAACCTGTCCTCTCCATACATCTCTGACCTCATCTCCTGATACCTCCTCACATGTAATCTCCAGTCCACAGCCTGTCCTCTCCATACATCTCTGACCTCATCTCCTGATACCTCCTCACATGTAATCTCCAGTCCACAACCTGTCCTCTCCATACATCTCTGACCTCATCTCCTGATACCTCCCACATGTAATCTCCAGTCCACAACCTGTCCTCTCCATACATCTCTGACCTCATCTCCTGATACCTCCTCACATGTAATCTCCAGTCCACAGCCTGTCCTCTCCATACATCTCTGACCTCATCTCCTGATACCTCCTACATGTAATCTCCAGTCCACAGCCTGTCCTCTCCATACATCTCTGACCTCATCTCCTGATACCTCCTCACATGTAATCTCCAGTCCACAACCTGTCCTCTCCATACATCTCTGACCTCATCTCCTGATACCTCCTCACATGTAATCTCCAGTCCACAGCCTGTCCTCTCCATACATCTCTGACCTCATCTCCTGATACCTCCCCACATGTAATCTCCAGTCCACAGCCTGTCCTCTCCATACATCTCTGACCTCATCTCCTGATACCTCCTCACATGTAATCTCCAGTCCACAACCTGTCCTCTCCATACATCTCTGACCTCATCTCCTGATACCTCCTCACATGTAATCTCCAGTCCACAGCCTGTCCTCTCCATACATCTCTGACCTCATCTCCTGATACCTCCTCACATGTAATCTCCAGTCCACAGCCTGTCCTCTCCATACATCTCTGACCTCATCTCCTGATACCTCCTCACATGTAATCTCCAGTCCACAGCCTGTCCTCTCCATACATCTCTGACCTCATCTCCTGATACCTCCTCACATGTAATCTCCAGTCCACAGCCTGTCCTCTCCATACATCTCTGACCTCATCTCCTGATACCTCCTCACATGTAATCTCCAGTCCACAGCCTGTCCTCTCCATACATCTCTGACCTCATCTCCTGATACCTCCTCACATGTAATCTCCAGTCCACAGCCTGTCCTCTCCATACATCTCTGACCTCATCTCCTGATACCTCCTCACATGTAATCTCCAGTCCACAGCCTGTCCTCTCCATACATCTCTGACCTCATCTCCTGATACCTCCTCACATGTAATTCCAGTCCACAGCCTGTCCTCTCCATACATCTCTGACCTCATCTCCTGATACCTCCTCACATGTAATCTCCAGTCCACAGCCTGTCCTCTCCATACATCTCTGACCTCATCTCCTGATACCTCCTCACATGTAATCTCCAGTCCACAACCTGTCCTCTCCATACATCTCTGACCTCATCTCCTGATACCTCCTCACATGTAATCTCCAGTCCACAGCCTGTCCTCTCCATACATCTCTGACCTCATCTCCTGATACCTCCTCACATGTAATCTCCAGTCCACAGCCTGTCCTCTCCATACATCTCTGACCTCATCTCCTGATACCTCCTCACATGTAATCTCCAGTCCACAGCCTGTCCTCTCCATACATCTCTGACCTCATCTCCTGATACCTCCTCACATGTAATCTCCAGTCCACAGCCTGTCCTCTCCATACATCTCTGACCTCATCTCCTGATACCTCCTCACATGTAATCTCCAGTCCACAGCCTGTCCTCTCCATACATCTCTGACCTCATCTCCTGATACCTCCTCACATGTAATCTCCAGTCCACAGCCTGTCCTCTCCATACATCTCTGACCTCATCTCCTGATACCTCCTCACATGTAATCTCCAGTCCACAGCCTGTCCTCTCCATACATCTCTGACCTCATCTCCTGATACCTCCTCACATGTAATCTCCAGTCCACAACCTGTCCTCTCCATACATCTCTGACCTCATCTCCTGATACCTCCTCACATGTAATCTCCAGTCCACAGCCTGTCCTCTCCATACATCTCTGACCTCATCTCCTGATACCTCCTCACATGTAATCTCCAGTCCACAGCCTGTCCTCTCCATACATCTCTGACCTCATCTCCTGATACCTCCTCACATGTAATCTCCAGTCCACAGCCTGTCCTCTCCATACATCTCTGACCTCATCTCCTGATACCTCCCACATGTAATCTCCAGTCCACAGCCTGTCCTCTCCATACATCTCTGACCTCATCTCCTGATACCTCCTCACATGTAATCTCCAGTCCACAGCCTGTCCTCTCCATACATCTCTGACCTCATCTCCTGATACCTCCTCACATGTAATCTCCAGTCCACAGCCTGTCCTCTCCATACATCTCTGACCTCATCTCCTGATACCTCCTCACATGTAATCTCCAGTCCACAGCCTGTCCTCTCCATACATCTCTGACCTCATCTCCTGATACCTCCTCACATGTAATCTCCAGTCCACAGCCTGTCCCTCTCCATACATCTCTGACCTCATCTCCTGATACCTCCTCACATGTAATCTCCAGTCCACAGCCTGTCCTCTCCATACATCTCTGACCTCATCTCCTGATACTCTCCTACATGTAATCTCCAGTCCACAGCCTGTCCTCTCCATACATCTCTGACCTCATCTCCTGATACCTCCTCACATGTAATCTCCAGTCCACAGCCTGTCCTTCCATACATCTCTGACCTCATCTCCTGATACCTCCTCACATGTAATCTCCAGTCCACAGCCTGTCCTCTCCATACATCTCTGACCTCATCTCCTGATACCTCCTCACATGTAATCTCCAGTCCACAGCCTGTCCTCTCCATACATCTCTGACCTCATCTCCTGATACCTCCTCACATGTAATCTCCAGTCCACAACCTGTCCTCTCCATACATCTCTGACCTCATCTCCTGATACCTCCCACATGTAATCTCCAGTCCACAGCCTGTCCTCTCCATACATCTCTGACCTCATCTCCTGATACCTCTCCACATGTAATCTCCAGTCCACAGCCTGTCCTCTCCATACATCTCTGACCTCATCTCCTGATACCTCCTCACATGTAATCTCCAGTCCACAGCCTGTCCTTCTCCATACATCTCTGACCTCATCTCCTGATACCTCCTCACATGTAATCTCCAGTCCACAGCCTGTCCTCTCCATACATCTCTGACCTCATCTCCTGATACCTCCTCACATGTAATCTCCAGTCCACAGCCTGTCCTCTCCATACATCTCTGACCTCATCTCCTGATACCTCCTCACATGTAATCTCCAGTCCACAGCCTGTCCTCTCCATACATCTCTGACCTCATCTCCTGATACCTCCTCACATGTAATCTCCAGTCCACAACCTGTCCTCTCCATACATCTCTGACCTCATCTCCTGATACCTCTCACATGTAATCTCCAGTCCACAGCCTGTCCTCTCCATACATCTCTGACCTCATCTCCTGATACTCTCCTCACATGTAATCTCCAGTCCACAGCCTGTCCTCTCCATACATCTCTTGACTTCATCTCCTGATACCTCTCACATGTAATCTCCAGTCCACAGCGCCTGTCCTCTCCATACACTCTCTGACCTCATCTCCTGATACCTCCTCACATGTAATCTCCAGTCCACAACCTGTCCCCTCCATACATCTCTGACTCTATCTCCTGATACCTCCCCACATGTAATCTCCAGTCCACAGCCTGTCCTCTCCATACATCTCTGACCTCATCTCCTGATACCTCCTCACATGTAATCTCCAGTCCACAGCCTGTCCTCTCCATACATCTCTGACCTCATCTCCTGATACCTCCTCACATGTAATCTCCAGTCCACAGCCTGTCCCTCTCCATACATCTCTGACCTCATCTCCTGATACTCTCACATGTAATCTCCAGTCCACAACCTGTCCCTCTCCATACATCTCTGACCTCATCTCCTGATACCTCCTCACATGTAATCTCCAGTCCACAGCCTGTCCTCTCCATACATCTTCTGACCTCATCTCCTGATACCTCCTCACATGTAATCTCCAGTCCACAGCCTGTCCTCTCCATACATCTCTGACCTCATCTCCTGATACCTCCTCACATGTAATCTCCAGTCCACAACCTGTCCCTTCCATACATCTCTGACCTCATCTCCTGATACCTCCTCACATGTAATCTCCAGTCCACAGCCTGTCCTCCATACATCTCTGACCTCATCTTCCTGATACCTCCCCACATGTAATCTCCAGTCCACAGCCTGTCCCTTCCAGCTACATCTCCGACCTCATCTCCTGATACCTCTCACATGTAATCTCCAGTCCACAACCTGTCCTCTCCATACATCTCTGACCTCATCTCCTGATACTCCTCACATGTAATCTCCAGTCCACATCCTATCCCTCTATACATCTCTCTGAGTCCCACATCGCTCAATAGCTTCCTACATTTTAATCTCCAGCCTATAACCTGCACTCCTCCAATGATCTCTTGTCCTAACCTGTTCACTCCCAATCATCTCTAAGACTTCTAGCAGGTACCCTCTTAGAGGCTCATGCAAACGAACATGTGCCCGGCCATACCGCAGTGCGTGTCCCCAGCAATGCACGGGCAACATCTGTGC
>JAKVIS010005622.1:0-11754 GCA_033119425.1 Bufotes viridis | reverse complement strand
AAGCCACTTTGACGCCTGGTAGATTGCCTGACACACGTTTGATCAAAAATGTGCACAAAGAACTTCTATTTTTTTAATTTATAGTAGGTATAATACCACTTTAATTTAGAATGATCCCTATTTCTCAGTTCTATTGTTTGCATGTGAAATGTTGTGCAGCCATGCTTTTATTAGTTCTCTGTATGCTTGCTTTATGAATATGCACCTATGACCATGAATGAGCTAGTCTAAATTTTCTTGTAGTATATATTAAGGGTAGCGGCCTCTTTTAGATTGAATACTTCCTGTCCATCTGCCTGGGGCCTCTGAGCAGAGTATAAATGTAGCTGGTTCCTACACCGCCCTGAACATTGTAGGCTTAGTCAAGCCCAGGAGAGGCAGTTCTGTTAGTGTTAGGTGCCCATCTGCAGAAGCCACCTTGACGCCTGGTAGATGGGCCCGACACACGCTTGATCAAAAATGTGCGCAAAAAGCTATTTTTCAATTTATAGTAGGTATAATACCACTTTAAGTAAGGGTCCGCATCCGTTCCACAATTGTGATAAAGAATGATCTCCATTTCTCAGTTTTATTGTTTGCATGTGAAATGTTGTGCAGCCATGCTTTTATTAGTTCGCAGTATTCAATAGGGGTGTTTACAGCCTGGGTAATAGGAACAATCCTATTAGAACTTGCTGCACTGACTGCGGATCTCAATTGCCATTTTACTGCTCCTGATTTCAGGTTTGCAATACCTCTGTAATTCCAGCAAACTGTTTTTGTTATTGGGGTCTTATTAGCCCTTGTGTCGTGCAGTGAGAAAATTATAGCCCTTTTTGGCGTGTATTAGTGGCAAAAAAACCAAACTTTTATTTGCCGTTCACGGCCTCAGTTATATGTTCTAAACCCTTTTTTGGCATGTATTAGTGGGGAAAAAGAAAAAGGTCTTATTATCCGTTGTGTTATGTAGTGCAGCCCTTTTGGCATATATTAATTTCCTTTTATTTACTTATTTGATCTAACAGTATGTTAGACAGAGAAGTGACAGTCCCTTCACAAGGGAGGGGCACAGACCTAAATGTTTCTGGCGCAAGCACAGGTCGCAGCAGAGTAAGGGGCATGGCAGCAGGGATCATTTCGAGAGGCCTGAGCTCCCACTAACAGCTAATGGTTGTGTTTTGACCAGCAATCCAGCGGTTCTTGAATGGTTGACTTCATCTTCGACTTTGTCTGCAAGTGACATCAGACCGACCCAGCCAAGAGTCGGTGGGTTAATCAGACACAAAGCTTACCCTATGTCCTCACCTGTCTTCAACCTGCTTCTGGCATTTTCTGTTCCCTTAGCCAGAGAAGTACTATATGCTGTGGGCTCAGCTCTACTATACAGTAAGGACAAGCTACTAGAGGACGTTCAGCAGCTACTGCCCAGCCAAGATCAGGAGGAGACATCTGCCGCTTCCTCTGGTAGGCGGGCAAGTAGTAATGAGGAGAGTGGCATGAGAGCTAGTGTTGCGAGAGGTCAGGCTCCTGGGTCAGAGACCATTGAGGATGACATCAGTGACGTGCAGACAGTACTCGATGATGATGTAGCCCAGTGATGCCCAACCTGCGGCCCTCCAGCTGTTGTAAAACTAAAACTCCCACCATGCCCTGCTGTAGGCTCATAGCTGTAGGCTGTCTGGGCATGCTGGAAGTTGTAGTTTTGCAACAGCTGGAGGGCCACAGGTTGGGCATCCCTAATGTAGCCAATCACAATTGGGAGCCATGGTGACGAACGGGCTTCATCATCATCAGGAGAAGAGAGTGGCAGCTTCGCGCGTGAGACAGTGGAGGAGCCAGCAACTCGGTAGCCTGGCCGGGAGCCAGCAGGATAGCAGCAGTAAAATCACCTACTCAGCGGTGTGGCGGTTTTTTGTTAACCTGCCGGGAGGTAGACATGGCCATTTGTCGAATCTGTGGGCAAAGGTGACGCTTGGCACCTGGGCCCTGCGTCAATATATTCAGCATCACCATAAAGTGGCCTGGGAGAACCGTGGCTCCAATGTGGTGGTCCAGCCTGCCGCAGCAACCGCAGCAACACCCAGTGACATGCACCCAATTTCAGGCAGTCAAGGCTCCACCAACTCAGCCAAAGGAACTAAGCTGTCTGTCCTTTCCATCATCTGCTGGTCCTGATGCTCCTGCTCATCCTCATCCTAGTCAGTCATTCTGTCAGTAATCGATCACCGAGCGATTGCCAAGAGACAATAGTATACGTGCACTCGTCCAATGGCGCAAAAGCTGAACGTGTTCCTGGCCAAGTTGCTGGTACTGCAGTCCCTCCTTTCCAAGTGGTGGACTCTGCACCTTTCAGAGAACTGATGGCTTGCGCCGAGCTGAGGTGAAGAGTCCCAAGCCGCCATTTCTTTGCAAAAAGGCAGCACCAGCCCTGCAAACATATGTAGAACAGAAGGTGGGCCAGTCCTTGATCCTCTCGGTGTCTGCCAAAGTGCACGGCAGCATCGACGCGTGGAGCTTTAACTACGGTCTAGGACAATATATGTCCTTTACAGCCCACTGGGTAAATATGGTTCCTTCCAAGCCAAACCAGCAACTTGGCCAGGTGACGCCGCTTCCTCCTCCACGTTCTCACGCCATTGGTCCTGTGAAAATGTCTGACTCTGCCTCCTCATTTTCCAACTTGTCCTCAGCCTCCATTGCAGGGAGAATTCACAGTGCCCCAACAGCATACCACATGTGCAGGACACGGTGGTGTCACGCTGTTCTGCTCCTAGTTTGCCTGGGGAGGAACTGCTCCTTCATCAAGAAATTAAATCCTGGTTTTCTTCTCGACAATAGTGATGAGCGGCAGGGGCAATATTCAAATTAGTCTCGAATTTGCGAATATGGTCTTGTTTGTGAAAATCGGCAATGGCCTGGGTCACTATAGCTACATTTTCAAGCTGCTAGAAGTTTCCTCAGACTGGAGAAAATGGCTGGCATGGCAGAATATTGCAATAGCTTTATATGCAGATAGAGTGCTACAATATATTTGCGATTGCAAAATCGGCACTAATGATGCAAATATTTTGGCGCAATACATGCAACTTCACATTTTAACAGGTCTGACTACATATTAGTAATTGGTGCACTAAGTATTGTTGTGAACTTGTGAAATCATAGCACTATATGTATGTATATATTGTAGGGATCGTCTCTTATTCGTGGGTCATTCTCACAGACTTTGCCCCGGACACCAGATTGAAGTCCAAACGATGCTTTATTTTCAAGCACAAAACAACAACCAAAACTTAAATCACAAACATAAATCCTTGGCCGTCTGGCCACTGACTAAACTTTCCTATCTATCGGGATCTGGGTCTACCACCCAGCTCCCCAAAACACAAGTGCTTACCCCACACACAGGGTTAGAGGGTCCCTGCTCCCACAGGCCTCGACACAGCCTGCTCCTTTCCCAGACTGTGAGCCCCACCCAAGTCCAACAACAGAATTAAATAGCATCCCTGGACATGAGCATTGTCCAAAATCCCAGACTGGAGCATGGGGAACAGGCACCAACCCAGCACATTGCCTGTCCCCAGTAAAAGCCTGCCCCGGACTAGCTGGAGCCAGCTAACCTAATTATCTTGGTGTCCACCAACTAACTTAGTGGCCATCTATATCTAGAGCCTTTACTGACACGCTCCTGGTGCAAACAACACCGCTTTTGCATGCTTTCCCGGGACTTTACTGCACCTATCACTATTCACATTGCCACAGTATGTAGCATACATACATACCAGCACTATGTATGTAGTATGTATGTATGGACAGCAGAACCTTTTAGCTACACTATATTACTATCTAACCTACACTGACTATCTCCCACTAACTATCTATAATATATATATATATATATATATATATATATATATATATATATATATATATATATATATATATATATATATATATATATATATATATATATATATATATATATATATAGTAAACAGACAGCACTCCCAGTAAAAACAAGTGGTGGTTTATTCACGCATGTGGTACAGTGAGGCAACATTTCGGCTTATACATCGAGCCTTTCTCAAGCAAAGTGAGGTGCAAGGTATATATAGCTCAAACAATTAATTTGTTGATTTATGCACTGCATTTTTAATCATGTATCTGAAATTAATGGATTGAGTATAATCCTATGTGCACTTGGTTTTGATTATGCATCATTTTAGATTTTTTTGCGACTATCATGTATATTGATGTATGAACTTTTTAATTATGTAATTGATATTTTGATGACCTAGCACCCATTACATTGTTGGTTTATCAGTGCCGCCATTTTTTCTAATATATATATATATATATATATATATATATATATATAAACTAATTATCTAATGTAAAGACACAGGAAAGCAGAGAGCACAGCAATAACACTGCTGTCTCTCTCAGATCTTCAAAATACTTCATATAATGGCTGCTGGGAGGTTCTTATATACTAAAGGGGTAGGCAACTTTTCTATTGGTTGCTAAGCGGTGTTGCTAAGCTCAGACAAAGACATTACAGCCTTCTCATTGGCCCACAAGCAAGAAGCAGGAGGGATCATGTGTTCAGATGAAAAAAAAATTCGAATATTCAAAAATTCTGAATATACAGTATATCACTATAGTCTAAATATTCGCGAATTCTCAAAGTGGCAATATTCGCTATTAAAATTCGCGATTCAAATATTAGCGCCCATCACTACTCAACAACTCAAAATTGGAACCAAGGTGACCGACAACGGGAAGAACATGTTGTCGGCTCTGCATTAAGGCTCTGCATGGCACTCTTGTTTAATCTGGTTGTCAAGCATTTCCTGAAGTCTTCCACCCATCTGCAAGACATCCTAAAAATGGCCAGGAAATTTTGCATGCACTTGTACACCACCAAGCACACCCTTCTTGAGCTACAGCGGCCAAACTGCATTCCCCAACATAGGCTGATATGCAACGTTTACACCCATTGAAATTCCACCTACTGGACAGACTGTACGAACAGAGAAAGGCCAAAAATGATTTTTTGATGATACAGGTGGACAGAGCTACTCCCTTGTGTAACTTCGATGTTAGCCAGTGACAGCTCATGCGTGACACCTGCTGTTTGCTCATGCCCTTTGAGGAGGCCACTTTATTTGTCAGTCGTCTGGACTACGGGATGAACAACATCATTCCACTGATTCATATCCTGGAAAAGATGCTGGTAAATCTGGCCGGTCAAGGGACTGGAGACGTGGCACCTACATCTCATAGCCACATGAGCACTGTGGGGGCTGAACTGGAGGAGGAGGACATTGGATTGTCTGTGATAACGTCCCCTGCCGTGCTAAACACACGTTTAGACAATACACTGGCTGCAGGGCAGGCCAGCACCTCCAAGGCGTAAAGGGCAAGCTCAGGCCATGTGCCCAATTTGGAGACCCAAAAGTTGAATGGGGCAGACTGATCAGTCAGAAGGTGTAGGCGTGTGCATACATACTGTTCCAACATGTTGCTGAAATGCTGCCTGCTGCTAAGACATTTCATATCAGCTGGTGGTGCTGGTTGTTGTGGCGTGGTGACAAAACCTTTCCACATTTCGGCCATGCTAACCCTGCCTTCTGAGGTGCCCCAGGCGACTTCTTCCTCCTCCTCTGCCTTCGCCTTGTGCTTCCACTGAGGTCCTGGTGTCAGGTGGGAATGCCATCAGCAGTGCCTCTACCAGCGTGCAGAGTATATTTCCCAGTCAGGTATGCAGTGCAGGGGTAGTGTGAAAGAAAAAAAAGTGGTACAGATAACCCAACAATCTAAATGCCGCCAAACTTACAGAATATATTTCCCAGTCAAGTATGCAGTGCAAGGGTAGTGAGAAAAAAAAAAAAGGAGTACGGATCACTCCTGTCAGGTATGCAGTGCAGCAGGAACACACCCTCCAAGCCACTTGTGAATAACTGGTCTGATAACCGTAGAAATGTCCACCCACAATCTAAGAGCTGGATTTACTGATTACATTTTACTCTCAGAAATGCAGTGCAGGACGCAAAGGTACAATATGGAAAATAAAAGATAATTTTTTCACCCACAAATTAAACAGATTAATTCAAAAGATTTTCTTGCACATCACAAATGCAGGGCAGGGCACAAATGTACTTTTTAGCAAAAAAATAAATAAATGAATTTGTCCCCCAGAATCTAACAGATGGATTTACACAATTGATTACACTCACATGCGTACTTTACAGAAAAAAAATTGAAAATGTCACCGCCTGGGTCCCTTAACTCACAGACGGATTGCCTATATTATTTCCCCTTCCCTTAGCACATATGCAGTGCAGGTGCACTTTTAAAGTGGGTATGTGTTGCCCACTGAACTAAATGAACAGGATTAAATTATTGTCCCTGGGACATATGCAGGTGCAAGTGCACTACAATTGCACAAAATGGCCGCCAACACCCACCTAACTAACAGACGGAAAAAAACATATTTTTCAGTGTCACAGGGCTCAGGTCATTGTAAAAATAAGTTGCTTGGCACCCACAAGAAAAAGTCGCTGTAGATCACTGATTTAGCAACACGTTCTGATATCAGATTCTTTCCTATTCTCTCCCTCACAGAAGCAGCATACTATCCCTACACTAGTAAAAGCTGAGTGACATGCAGCACTACATGACTACAGGTTATATAGAGGCTGGGTCACATGTTGCACTTGGCCACTCACAGCCATGCCATTAGTAGGCATGGCTGTGATGGCTTCTAAGGTCACACAATAAACAGCTGAACACCGAACTCGAACACAAAGTTTTATAAAAAAGTTCGGATTCGGATACGAAAATTCCTAAATTGTGGTTCGCTCAAATCTAACTAAGCGCTTCTACTTGATCTAATAGTAAGTATGGTAGTCGTGGTATTTGACCCTGTTCACACATTGACCTTTTCACTCATTCTTAGTGCATTCTGTAGTTTGCTGCTACTTATTTGTTTATATATGAATGCATAATATGTTGGAAACTACTACTGATGTTTTAGCCATAATTAGAGATGAGCGAACACCTGGAACTTCCGAAATGTTCGGGTTCGGGATCCGAACTCGACTCGAACTTTATCCCGAACCCGAACCCCATTGAAGTCAATAGGGACCCAAACTTTTAGGCACTAAAAAGGCTGTAAAATAGTCCAGGAACGGGCTAGAGGGCTGCAAAAGGCAGCAAAATGTAGGAAAATCCCCTGCAAACAAATATGGATAGGGAAATGAATTAAAATAAAATAAAATAGATAAAATTTAACCAATATCAATTGGAGACAGGTCCCACTGCAAGGAATCATGCGTCATATCACTCAACACTGGAGAAGGCCACTTTCAGTTATTTCGGCACAGCACCCAGACCGAGGATACAAGTCCCACAGCAAGGAATCATGCGTCATATCACCCACCACTGGAGAAGGCCACTTTCAGTTATTTCGGCCCAGCACCCAGACCGAGGATACAGGTTCCACAGCAAGGAATCATGCGTCATATCACCCACCACTGGAGAAGGCCATTTTCAGTTATTTAGGCCCCAGCACCCAGTCAGAGGAGAGAGGTCCCACAGAAAGGAATCATGCGTCATATCAACCACCACCGGAGAAGGCCACTCTCAGTTATTTCGGCCAAGCACCCAGACAGAGGAGAGAGGTCCCACAGCAAGGAATCATGCGTCATATCAACCACCACTGGAGAAGGCCACTTTCAGTTATTTAGGCCCAGCACCCAGACAGAGGAGAGAGGTCCCACAGCAAGGAATAAGGCGTCATATCACCAACCACTGGAGAAGGCCACTTTCAGTTATTTCGGCACAGCACCCAGACCGAGGTTACAGGTCCCACAGCAAGGAATCATGTGTCATATCACCCACCACTGGAGAAGGCCACTTTCAGTTATTTTGGCCCAGCACCCAGACCGAGGATACAGGTTCCACAGCAAGGAATCATGCGTCATATCACCCACCACTGGAGAAGGCCACTTTCAGTTATTTCGGCCCCAGCACCCAGATAGAGGAGAGAGGTCTCACAGCAAGGAATCATGCATCATATCACCCACCACTGGAGAAGGCCATTTTCAGTTATTTAGGCCCCAGCACCCAGTCAGAGGAAGAGGTCCCACAGCAAGGAATCATGCGTCATATCAACCACCACCGGAGAAGGCCACTCTCAGTTATTTCGTCCCAGCACCCAGACAGAGGAGAGAGTTCCCACAGCAAGGAATCATGCGTCATATCAAACACCACTGGAGAAGGCCACTTTCAGTTATTTAGGCCCAGCACTCAGACAGAGGAGAGAGGTCCCACAGCAAGGAATCATGCGTCATATCAACCACCACTGGAGAAGGCCACTTTCAGTTATTTAGGCCCAGCACCCAGACAGAGGAGAGAGGTCCTACAGCAAGGAATCATGCGTCATATCACCCACCACTGGAGAAGGCAAATCTCAGTTATTTCAGCCCAGCACCCAGACAGAGGAGAGAGGTCCCACAGCAAGGAATCATGCGTCATATCAACCACCACTGGAGAAGGCCACTTTCAGTTATTTAGGCCCAGCACCCAGACAGAGGAGAGAGGTCCCACAGCAAGGAATCATGCGTCATAACACCCACCACTGGAGAAGGCTATTTTCAGTTATTTAGGCCCCAGCACCCAGTCAGAGGAGATAGGTCCCACAGCAAGGAATCATGCGTCATATCAACCACCACCGGAGATGGCCACTCTCAGTAATTTCAGCCCAGCACCCAGACAGAGGAGAGAGGTACCACAGCAAGGAATCATGCGTCATTTCACCCACAACCGGAGAAGGCCACTCTCAGTTATTTCGGCCCAGCACCCAGACAGAGGAGAGAGGTCCCACAGCAAGGAATCATGCGTCATATCAACCACCACCGGAGAAGACCACTCTCAGTTATTTCGGCCCAGCACCCAGACAGAGGAGAGAGGTCCCACAGCAAGGAATCATGCGTAATATCAACCACCACTGGAGAAGGCTACTCTCAGTTATTTCGGCCCAGCACCCAGACAGAGGAGAGAGGTCCCACAGCAAGGAATAAGGCATCATATCACCCACCACTGGAGATGCTTGATAAAGACTTGATTAAAGTCGAAACGCCGCACTTTAAGGTGGAATAAAGAACATTTTCTACAGACGAAGGGAGTGCCGCGATCCTTTCTTGTTTGCCACCACTGGAGAATGCCACTTTCAGTTTTTTCGGCCCAGCACCCAGACAGAGGAGAGAGGTCCCACAGCAAGGAATCATGCGTCATTTCACCCACCACCAGAGAAGGCCACTCTCAGTTATTTCGGCCCCACCACCCAGACAGAGGAGAGGTTCATTCAACTTTGGGTTGCACCGCAAGATCATGGTAAAGTTAAAAAATGAGGATTCAATAAAGAAGTGCCCCGGAGTACAAGAATACATGGTTGAGGGGAGGCAGTTATAAATGTCTATTCTGCACAAGGGAGGCACAGGTCCTGTGGGATCCATGCCTGGTTCATTTTTATGAACGTCAGCTTGTCCATGTTGGCTGTGGACAGGCGGCTGCGTTTGTCAGTAATGATGCCCCCTGCCATGCTGAATACACGCTCAGACAAAACGCTGGCCGCCAGGCAGGCCAGCACCTCCATGGCATAAAATGCTAACTCTTGCCACGTGGACAATTTGGAGACCCAGAAGTTGAATGGGGCCGAACCATCAGTCAGTACGTGGAGGGTGTGCAGACGCACTGTTCAACCAATGTTAGAGAAATGCTGCCTCCTGCTAACACGTTCCGTATCAGGTGGTGGTGCAGTTAGCTGTGGCGTGGAGACAAAGTTTTTCCACATTTCTGCCATGCTAACCCCTGCCCTCAGAGGAGCTGGCCGTGACACAGCTGCGTTGGCGACCTCTTGCTCCTCCTCTGCCTTTACCTTGGGCTTCCCACCTGTTACCCTGTGACATTTGGGAATGCTCTCAGGAGCGCTCTACCAGCGTGCGCTTGTACTCGCGCATCTTCCTATCACGCTCCAGTGCAGGAAAGTAAGGTGGGCACATTGTCTTTGTACCGGGATTCAGCAGGGTGGCAACCCAGTAGTCCGCACAGGTTAAAATGTGGGCAACTCTGCTGTCGCTTAGCAGGCACTGCAGCATGTAGTCGCTCATGTGTGCCAGGTTCCCCAGTGGTAAGGACAAGCTGTCCCCCAAACATATGAGTTTTAGAATGGCCTGCTGACGTTTACTCCCGGGCTGTGCTGAAGTTGGTGGTGAAGGTGTGTGGCTGACTGGATGAGCTGGTGGAAGCAGAGTAGGAGGAAGCCGAGTAGGAGGAGGAGGCTACAGGAGGCAAAGAATGATGCCCTGCTATCCATGGCGGCGGAAGAACGTGCGCCAAGGAACTCTCCCGCCAGTGCCCAGCCGCCACTACATTTACCCATTGTGCAGTTAGGAGATATAGCTTCCTGGCCGTGCTTACTGGTCCACGTATCTGTGGTTAGGTGGACCTTGCCACAGATGGCGTTGCGCAGTGCACACTTGATTTTATCGGATACTTGGTTGTGCAGGGAAGGCACGGCTGTCTTGGAGAAGTAGTGGCGGCTGGGAACAACATACTGTTTGACAGCCATGGACATCAGCTGTTTGAAGCTGTCTGTGTCCACCAGCCTGAATGACAGCATTTCAAAGGCCAGTAGTTTAGAAATGCTGGCATTCAGGCCCAGGGCTCGAGGGTGGCTAGGTGGGAATTTACGCTTTCTCTCCAAGGTTTGTGAGATGGAGAGCTGAACGCTGCCGTGTGACATGGTGGAGATGCTTGGTGACGCAGGCGGTGTTGTCGGTGGCACATCCCCTGTTTGGTGGGCGGCAGGTGCCAACATTCCTCCCGAGGCGGAGGAAGAGGCCGAGGCAGCAGCAGAAGAGGGAGCAGGGGAGCCTGAGTGAGTTCCTTGCTTTTAAGGTGTTTACTCCACTGCAGTTCATGCTTTGCATGTAGATGCCTGGTCATGCAGGTTGTGCTAAGGTTCACAACGTTAATGCCTCACTTCAGGATCTGATGGCACAGCGTGCAAACCACTTGGGTCTTGTCGTCAGCACATTGTTTAAAGAAGTGCCATGCCAGGGAACTCCTTGAAGCTGCCTTTGGGGTGCTCGGTCCCTGGTGGCGGTGGCCAGTAGCAGGCGAACTCTCTTGGCGGCGGCTGGTCTGCTTTTGCCCCCTGCTCCCTCTTTGCTACGCTGTTGGCTCCGGTCTCACCACTGCCTCTTCCTCTGAACTATGAAAGTCAGTGGCACGACCTTCATTCCATGTGGGGTCTAGGACCTCATCGTCCCCTGCATCGTCTTCCACACAGCCTTCATCCCTGACCTCCTGTTCGGTCTGCACACTGCAGAAAGACGCAGCAGTTGGCACCTGTGTTTCGCCATCATCAGAGACGTGCGGACTCCGATGAGGTGGTATTCCCATGTCCTCATCTTCAGGAAACATCAGTGGTTGTGCATAGTCTATGTCTTCCACCACTGGGGAAGGGCTAGGTGGATTTCCTTGGGAAACCCTGCCAGCAGAGTCTTCAAACAGCATAAGAGACTGCTGCATAACTTGATTCTCTGACAGTTTCCTGATATGCATGGGGGTGATGTGACAGACTGATGGGCTTGGTTTTCAGGTGCCACCTGTGCGCTTTCAGCAGAAGACTGGGTGGGAGATAATGTTGTGAACATGCTGGATCCACTGTCGGCCACCCAATTGACTAGCGCCTGTACCTGCTCAGGC
>JAKVIS010005621.1:0-11752 GCA_033119425.1 Bufotes viridis | reverse complement strand
TATTTCGGCCCAGCATCCAGACAGAGGCTAGAGGTCCCACAGCAAGGAATAAGGCGTCATATGACCCACCACTAGAGAAGGCCGCTTTCAGTTATTTCGGCCCCATCACCCAGACAGAGGAGAGAGGTCCCACAGCAAGGAATCATTCGTCATATCACCCACCACTGAAGAAGGCCACTTTCAGTTATTTCGGCCCCAGCACCCAGACAGAGGAGAGAGGTCCCACAGCAAGGAATCATGCGTCATATCATCCACCACTGGAGAAGGCCACTTTCAGTTATTTCGGCCCCAGCACCCAGACAGAGGAGAGAGGTCCCACAGCAAGGAATCATGCGTCATATCACCCACCATTGGAGAATGCCACTTTCAGTTATTTCGGCCCCAGCACCCAGACAGAGGAGAGAGGTCCCACAGCAAGGAATCATGCGTCATATCACCCATCACTGGAGAAGGCCACTTTCAGTTATTTCGGCCCAGCACCCAGACAGAGGAGAGAGGTCCCACAGCAAGGAATAAGGCGTCATATCACCCACCACTGGAGAAGGCAACTTTCAGTTATTTCGGCCCCCGCACCCAGACAGAGGAGAGAGGTCCCACATCAAGGAATAATGCGTTATATCACCCACCACTGGAGAAGGCCACTTTCAGTTATTTCGGCCCCAGCACCCAGACAGAGGAGAGAGGTCCCACAGCAAGGGATCATGTGTCATATCACCCACCACTAGAGAAGGCCACTTTCAGTTATTTCGGCCCCAGCACCCAGTCAGAGGAGAGAGGTCCCACAGCAAGGAATAAGGCGTTATATCACCCACCACTGGAGAAGGCCACTTTCAGTTATTTCGGCCCCAGCACCCAGACAGAGGAGAAAGGTCCCACAGCAAGGAATAATGCGTTATATCACCCACCACTGGAGAAGGCCACTTTCAGTTATTTCGGCCCCAGCACCCAGACAGAGGAGAGAGGTCCCACAGCAAGGAATAATGCGTTATATCACCCACCACTGGAGAAGGCCACTTTCAGTTATTTCGGCCCCAGCACCCAGACAGAGGAGAGAGGTCCCACAGCAAGGAATAAGGCGTTATATCACCCACCACTGGAGAAGGCCACTTTCAGTTATTTCGGCCTCAGCACCCAGACAGAGGAGAGAGGTCCCACAGCAAGGAATAATGCGTTATATCACCCACCACTGGAGAAGGCCACTTTCAGTTATTTCGGCCCCAGCACCCAGACAGAGGAGAGAGGTCCCACAGCAAGGAATCATGCGTCATATCACCCACCATTGGAGAAGGCCACTTTCAGTTATTTCGGCCCCAGCGCCCAGACAGAGGAGAGAGGTCCCACAGCAAGGAATCATGCGTCATATCACCCACCACTGGAGAAGGCCACTTTCAGTTATTTCGGCCCCAGCACCCAGACAGAGGAGAGAGGTCCCACAGCAAGGAATCATGCGTCATATCACCCACCATTGGAGAAGGCCACTTTCAGTTATTTCGGCCCCAGCGCCCAGACAGAGGAGAGAGGTCCCACAGCAAGGAATCATGCGTCATATCACCCACCACTGGAGAAGGCCACTTTCAGTTATTTCGGCCCCAGCACCCAGACAGAGGAGAGAGGTCCCACAGCAAAGAATAAGTCGTTATATCATCCACCACTGGAGAAGGCCACTTTCAGTTATTTCGGCCCCAGCACCCAGACAGAGGAGAGAGGTCCCACAGCAAGGAATAATGCGTTATATCACCCACCACTGGAGAAGGCCACTTTCAGTTATTTAGGCACAGCACCCAGACAGAAGAGAGAAGTCCCACATCAAGGAATCATGCGTCATATCACCCACCACTGGAGAAGGCCACTTTTAGTTATTTCGGCCCCAGTACCCAGACAGAGGAGAGAGGTCCCACAGCAAGGAATCATTCTTCATATCACCCACCACTGGAGATGGCCACTTTCAGTTATTTCGGCCCCAGCACCCAGACAGAGGAGAGAGGTCCCACAGCAAGGAATCATTCTTCATATCACCCACCACTGGAGATGGCCACTTTCAGTTATTTCGGCCCCAGCACCCAGACAGAGGAGAGAGGTCCCACAGCAAGGAATAAGGCGTTATATCACCCACCACTGGAGAAGGCCACTTTCAGTTATTTCGGGCCCAGCATCCAGACAGAGGCTAGAGGTCCCACAGCAAGGAATAAGGCGTCATATGACCCACCTCTAGAGAAGGCCACTTTCAGTTATTTCGGCCCCAGCAGCCAGACAGAGGAGAGAGGTCCCACAGCAAGGAATCATTCGTCATATCACCCACCACTGGAGAAGGCCACTTTCAGTTATTTCGGCCCCAGCACCCAGACAGAGGAGAGAGGTCCCACAGCAAGGAATAAGGGGTCATATCACCCACCACTGAAGAAGGCCACTTTCAGTTATTTCGGGCCCAGCATCCACACAGAGGCTAGAGGTCCCACAGCAAGGAATAAGGCGTTATATGACCCACCACTGGAGAAGGCCACTTTCAGTTATTTAGGCACAGCACCCAGAAAGAAGAGAGAAGTCCCACAGCAAGGAATCATGCGTCATATCACCCACCACTGGAGAAGGCCACTTTCAGTTATTTCGGCCCCAGGACCCAGACAGAGGAGAGAGGTCCCACAGCAAGGAATAATGCGTTATATCACCCACCACTGGAGAAGGCCACTTTCAGTTATTTCGGCCCCAGCACCCAGACAGAGGAGAGAGGTCCCACAGCAAGGAATAAGGCATCATATGACCCACCACTAGAAAAGGCCACTTTCAGTTATTTCGGCCCCAGCACCCAGACAGAGGAGAGAGGTCCCACAGCAAGGAATCATTCGTCATATCACCCACCACTGGAGAAGGCCACTTTCAGTTATTTCGGCCCCAGCACCCAGACAGAGTAGAGAGGTCCCACAGCAAGGAATAAGGCGTTATATCACCCACCACTGGAGAACGCCACTTTCAGTTATTTCGGGCCCAGCATCCAGACAGAGGCTAGAGGTCCCACAGCAAGGAATAAGGCGTCATATGACCCACCACTAGAGAAGGCCACTTTCAGTTATTTCGGCCCCAGCACCCAGACAGAGGAGAGAGGTCCCACAGCAAGGAATCATTCGTCATATCACCCACCACTGAAGAAGGCCACTTTCAGTTATTTCGGCCCCAGCACCCAGACAGAGGAGAGATGTCCCACAGCAAGGAATCATGCGTCATATCATCCACCACTGGAGAAGGCCACTTTCAGTTATTTCGGCCCCAGCACCCAGACAGAGGAGAGAGGTCCCACAGCAAGGAATCATGCGTCATATCACCCACCATTGGAGAATGCCACTTTAAGTTATTTCGGCCCCAGCACCCAGACAGAGGAGAGTGGTCCCACAGCAAGGAATCATGCGTCATATCACCCATCACTGGAGAAGGCCACTTTCAGTTATTTCGGCCCCAGCACCCAGACAGAGGAGAGAGGTCCCACAGCAAGGAATAAGGCGTTATATCACCCACCACTGGAGAAGGCAACTTTCAGTTATTTCAGCCCCCGCACCCAGACAGAGGAGAGAGGTCCCACATCAAGGAATAATGCGTTATATCACCCACCACTGGAGAAGGCCACTTTCAGTTATTTCGGCCCCAGCACCCAGACAGAGGAGAGAGGTCCCACAGCAAGGAATCATGTGTCATATCACCCACCACTAGAGAAGGCCACTTTCAGTTATTTCGGCCCCAGCACCCAGTCAGAGGAGAGAGGTCCCACAGCAAGGAATAAGGCGTTATATCACCCACCACTGGAGAAGGCCACTTTCAGTTATTTCGGCCCCAGCACCCAGACAGAGGAGAAAGGTCCCACAGCAAGGAATAATGCGTTATATCACCCACCACTGGAGAAGGCCACTTTCAGTTATTTCGGCCCCAGCACCCAGACAGAGGAGAGAGGTCCCACAGCAAGGAATAATGCGTTATATCACCCACCACTGGAGAAGGCCACTTTCAGTTATTTCGGCCCCAGCACCCAGACAGAGGAGAGAGGTCCCACAGCAAGGAATCATGCGTCATTTCACCCACCATTGGAGAAGGCCACTTTCAGTTATTTCGGCCCCAGCGCCCAGACAGAGGAGAGAGGTCCCACAGCAAGGAATCATGCGTCATATCACCCACCACTGGAGAAGGCCACTTTCAGTTATTTCGGCCCCAGCACCCAGACAGAGGAGAGGGTCCCACAGCAAGGAATCATGCGTCATATCACCCACCATTGGAGAAGGCCACTTTCAGTTATTTCGGCCCCAGCACCCAGACAGAGGAGAGAGGTCCCACAGCAAGGAATCATGCGTCATATCACCCACCACTGGAGAAGGCCACTTTCAGTTATTTCGGCCCCAGCACCCAGACAGAGGAGAGAGGTCCCACAGCAAGGAATCATGCGTCATATCACCCACCATTGGAGAAGGCCACTTTCAGTTATTTCGGCCCCAGCGCCCAGACAGAGGAGAGAGGTCCCACAGCAAGGAATCATGCGTCATATCACCCACCACTGGAGAAGGCCACTTTCAGTTATTTCGGCCCCAGCACCCAGACAGAGGAGAGAGGTCCCACAGCAAAGAATAAGTCGTTATATCATCCACCACTGGAGAAGGCCACTTTCAGTTATTTCGGCCCCAGCACACAGACAGAGGGGAGAGGTCCCACAGCAAAGAATAAGTCGTTATATCATCCACCACTGGAGAAGGCCACTTTCAGTTATTTAGGCCCCAGCACCCAGACAGAGGAGAGAGGTCCCACAGCAAGGAATAAGGCGTTATATCACCCACCACTGGAGAAGGCCACTTTCAGTTATTTCGGCCCCAGCACCCAGACAGAGGAGAGAGGTCCCACAGCAAAGAATAATGTCGTTATATCATCCACCACTGGAGAAGGCCACTTTCAGTTATTTCTGGCCCCAGCACCCAGACAGAGGAGAGAGGTCCCACAGCAAGGAATCATGCGTCATATCACCCACCACTGGAGAAGGCCACTTTCAGTTATTTCGGCCCCAGCACCCAGACAGAGGAGAGAGGTCCCACAGCAAGTAATAAGGCGTTATATCACCCTCCACTGGAGAAGGCCACTTTCAGTTATTTAGGCACAGCACCCAGACAAAAGAGAGAAGTCCCACAGCAAGGAATCATGCGTCATATCACCCACCTCTGGAGAAGGCCACTTTCAGTTATTTCGGCCCCAGGACCCAGACAGAGGAGAGAGGTCCCACAGCAAGGAATAATGCATTATATCACCCACCACTGGAGAAGGCCACTTTAAGTTACTTCGGACCCAGTACCCAGACAGAGGAGAGCGGTCCCACAGCAAGGAATAAGGCGTTATATCACCCACTACTGGAGAAGGCCACTTTCAGTTATTTCGGGCTCAGCATCCAGACAGAGGCTAGAGGTCCCACAGCAAGGAATAAGGCGTCATATGACCCACCACTGGAGAAGGCCACTTTCAGTTATTTCGGCCCCAGCACCCAGACAGAGGAGAGAGGTCCCACAGCAAGGAATAAACACACAAACAAATGCCTAGACTAGGCTATGCAACCTATCTTGACCCGGGTGTAAAATTAAAACTTCACTTTTATTAGATTATATGTAAAAAAGTTTCATATGTGTCTTGTTTGGAACCATACAAGAGAAAGGTGATTAACAATACAGTCACCGCTCCGCCAAAATCTGCCAATATCTATTGTAATCGATGAGGGAGGTGTGCACACCCTCCCTCCTTAATCGTTTTTGTCACAGTGCACAATAGTGTTGGCTATTGTATAAGTCAGAAGGCTGGTGTTTGATCAATGACCAGTTACAGCTTTTGCTTGTTGCTGAACTGCCGCCAGGGGGGCGCTATTGTTAGTGCGCTCTCCCAGGCTATCACCATAACAGAGGGTGTTCCCTTTATTGGTGCTACAGTGCCGCAGAGACAAAGTACTGCTTGCACTTTAGAAGCCAGCAACTATGAGCCCGGACAACAAATTACTCACTACCTAGCTAGAGCTACTATCTAGAGGCTTGACAGAGCGGTGTTCTGATCTAAAATCTAAATCTGCCCCCCAACATGTTTCACCAACATTATGGCTTCATCAGGGGAATGGGCAGCATTGAATGACACCGCTACATTAGGGGTTTAAATAGTGGGCGTTTGATTGACGTGGCCAATATCCAATCACTCCCTCGCTTCATACTTCAATGGCCTATCAGGTAAGTTACCCAGGGTGCTGTGTGTGTTTCTTGTGTTCAATCATGAGCGCTTTGCAGTTCGTCATCATGACGCTCTGCGCAGTAAGAATATGCGCGTTCTGTTGGATAATGTCACAGTGAGTCAGTCCATCTGTGCATGCGCTGCGCACTATGTAGGTGCGCACGGTGATAGTCTTCTGAGGTGTATGCGCTGTATAGAGGTAGGAGATAGAGAGGGGCTGCACTTAGACCATTTGAGGCTTTTCCTATTGGTGCTTCACATAGTGGATAAAGGTGTGTGTCCTCTAGTACATATAGACACACATCGATATTTCCAGTGTGGATATTGAATATGCATTATACATTAAATGGCACAACTACGCTCCCTAAGTGCCCAGCTTTATCTGGGTTGTATGTAAAAATATTAACCTAGTGGAAAATGTGTAAGGACATGTATGTGCCAACTCAATGAAATTAGACACTAGAGTGACACTGTGCAATGAAAACTGTGAAATAAAATGAATTACTAATTATTGTTATTGATACTAATAATAGTTAATAGTCAATTAGCAGACAAATTGCTACATCCAGTATAGTGACAGTAAAAGAGGGGTAAAGACAAACATTATGTGCTGATTATCATTATACAGTATTGATTAATGGTATTAGATGCAGGGTAAAAGTTGAGTCGTATAGGGTGTATATGCCCTCAAGTGGCCTCCGAGAATAAATACCTAATATCTGGGGCTCATTAGATGATAAACTACAGCGCATTGAATAACTTCTCTCCAGCCTGTGAAGTGTATATAAGAACTTTATATTAGGAAGCTGGTTAATGGACAAGCTCCATTCCAAGGGAGCCATCAGATATATATATTGCCTGCATATTGGTAGTAATATCACTTACTGTAACTATCAAATTGATTGGTGATGCGATATATTATATCTAACTGTCCAGACATCACTAACTGTATGCGGTGCATTCCTCATGTTGGCTCCATCGTATATATAGTATTCAGATACTGATTATGGACTTGTTTGAAAATAGAATAAAATAAATGGTGTCGTCAAACAGAACTTTCTCCCATTCATAAAAACGCCGTGAAGGCAAAACCCTCATTGAGGCCTTTCGGATTCAAACTATTGAGGCGGTAAATCCACCTAGTTTCCTCTCGTAATAGGATGGCGTCCAGGTCACCCTTTCTAGCTCCCAGGGTTTTTTTGCATATACCCCAGAAGCTCAGCACTTTGTGATCTCCATTGTGATATGTTCTCACATGTCTTGAGATGGACGTGTCCGCTTTGGTGTTGATGCTACTGATATGTTGGCAGATCCTTTTCCTAAATTCTTGTGACGTTTTTCCAACATAAAGCTTGGGACAAGGGCATTGAATTGCATAGATGATGCCTCTAGTTTTGCAGTTAATGAACTGCCTTATTACATATTCCCTTTCATCCACAGGATTGATGAAGGATTTACATTTCTTCACTAAGGGGCAGTAGACGCAGTCTCCACAAGGGAAGGTGCCCACCACTCCCGATCTTAGCCAAGTTGGCTTCGGTAGTTCTGTCCGGTAAAAACTATGGACCAAAAGATCCTTCAAGTTTGTGCCTCGACGGTAAGTAATGCTGGGATTCTGGGTTATAACTGGCCTTAAGTCATTGTCCGCCCATAGGACATGCCAATGTTTTTTCAGGATCTGAAAAACACGGTTGTTTTGTGCGTCAAAGGTGCCAATACATCTAACAGTCCGTGACTTGGTGTCTGCTTGACTGGTGTTAAGTTACGCAGTACGATTAGTATTGCATGCCCTCGCATAGGCTTGATGTAATACTTTTTTCGGATATCCTCTGGCACGGAATCGTTCATATAGGGTTTTACTTTCTTTAATGAAGCTTTCATCGTCTGAACAGTTCCTACGGGCTCTGATGTATTGTCCAACCGGTATTCCATTTTTTAATGGTTTCGGGTGATAACTGTCCCACTGCAACAAATTGTTAGTTGAGGTGGGTTTTCGATGGACCTCAGTCTGGATGTGGCCATCAGGGTCCAGGACAAGTGTAAGGTCCAAGAAAGTGATGGTTCTGTCATGTATTTCAGAGGTAAAGGTCATACCTATCGAGTTGGTATTGAGGACACGAACAAACTCTTGGAAGTGATCTGTGGTGCCATCCCAAATTAATAGTACATCATCGATGTAACGGCCCCAGAAAAGAACGTGTTGAGTGAAATTAGCCAAATCAGATGTGAAAACTATAGTGTCTTCCCACCACCCTAAAAATAAATTTGCATAATTCGGTGCACACTTACTACCCATCGCGGTGCCAATTAGCTGTAAATAAAATTGACCATCAAAAAGAAAATAATTGTGAGTGAGTAAAAAATTCAGAAGAGTGAGAAGAAACTCATTATGTGCTCGAAATATGGTGCTTTTTGTGGAGAGATATGTGGATACCGCCTTAATCCCTAACTCGTGTTTTATATTGGTGTATAGGGCCTCAACATCAAGACTAGCCAATTTAGTGTGAGCTGTGACCTGAATGTCCTGGAGCCTGGTGACCACATCCTTGGTGTCCCTAATATAAGATGGCAGACATGAGACAAAAGGTGCCAAAAAATTGTCCACATATTGGCTGACATTCTCAGTGAGGCTGTTGTTCCCCGACACAATTGGTCTGCCCGGAACAGGTCTTCTCTGTTTATGTATTTTTGGGACCGCATATATAGTGGCAATTGTGGGGTGCGGCTTATAGAGGAATTTGTATTCATCTATAGATATAAGGCCGTCATCTTTCGCCTTCATTAGTATTTTTCTCAATTCCACTAGATATGTGGAAGGAATAGCAAGGAATAAGGCGTTATATCACCCACCACTGGAGAAGGCAACTTTCAGTTATTTCGGCCCCCGCACCCAGACAGAGGAGAGAGGTCCCACAGCAAGGAATAAGGCGTTATATCACCCACCACTGGAGAAGGCCACTTTCAGTTATTTCGGCCCCAGCACCCAGACAGAGGAGAGAGGTCCCACAGCAAGGAATCATGCGTCATATCACCCACCACTGGAGAAGGCCACTTTCAGTTATTTCGGCCCCAGCACACAGACAGAGGAGAGAGGTCCCACAGCAAGGAATAAGGCGTTATATCACCCACCACTGGAGAAGGCCACTTTCAGTTATTTCGGCCCCAGCACCCAGACAGAGGAGAGAGGTCCCACAGCAAGGAATAATGCGTTATATCACCCACCACTGGAGAAGGCCACTTTGAGTTATTTCGGCCCCAGCACCCAGACAGAGGAGAGAGGTCCCACAGCAAGGAATCATGCGTCATATCACCCACCACTGGAGAAGGCCACTTTCAGTTATTTCGGCCCCAGCACCCAGACAGAGGAGAGAGGTCCCACAGCAAGGAATAAGGCGTTATATCACCCACCACTGGAGAAGGCCACTTTCAGTTATTTCGGGCCCAGCATCCAGACAGATGCTAGAGGTCCCACAGCAAGAAATAAGGCGTCATATGACCCACCACTGGAGAAGGCCACTTTCAGTTATTTAGGCCCAGCACCCAGACAGAAGAGAGAGGTCCCACAGCAAGGAATAAGGCGTCATATGACCCACCACTGGAGAAGGCCATGTGGCGAAACCAACCGCGCCACTGGGTTTTGGAGGGGACAGATTGCCAGCCTCTTGCCCCAGGATTATGGGCCCTCTCATCAGCCCACGCTAAACTTAAACCCCATGGCGATTTGACTGTGTTTGTGGCATCTGAGCGCTGTTTGGATATATTGAGCGCTCAGATCCAAGCCATCTGGGGATATGTTAAATGTCTGTGTGTACTGTAAAGGGTGGGACATGGTATATTGAATAATGATGTCTGTACTATTGTCCCCACGTGTGTATTGGCGACTTCCCTTTGTCCTGAGAGATAATTGAATGAGTCCTCGATTGTCTCCAGGACAGAAGACATTGTGTATTCTCCTGCCTGTGATGATTACATTAACCTGTGTAGGGTAATTGTATCACAGGCAGAGGGGAGGGATATGCTGGGGGTGTCTGTATTGTCCCATTGTGTGTGATTGGCTGCTGTATCCCCTGTGTCGCAGTCTTCCTTCTGGTCCCCTAGGGGAGTGTCCACCAGGTGAGAGACCTGCATAAATACCGGGCAGGTAGCCCTCAATAAAGTTAGAATTCCTGTTTAACCATTAATACGGAGCCTCGTCTCGTACTTGGGGGGAATTGCTACGTCAGAACGTTCTCTTGCCTGTTCCAGGAAAGGAGGACTTCGTATGGTTCCAGTTCGGTGGATTCCAGCGGTTGTGGGTTGCTGTGCTCTTCTCCAGGGGAATCGCCCGAACGGTATTAGCCCTCACTATACCGGGTTATACCGTAACAACTGGTGGCAAGCAGCGGAATCGTTCCTACAGCCAGAAGGACAGTAACAGAAGGCACCGTGGATTTTACAATTTGAGGGCAAAGCGTGTCCCAGTACAGCACCAGTATGGAACCACTAGTGGAGTATGATGAGGGTGTCATGGATGACCGACATGCAGTCCGCAAAGGCATCTGGTACCAGGCACTGGGTATTGTGGAGTATCTGCGGGACGAGAGGCTCCCCAAGGACGAGCAGCGACAGCAGGAGCGAGTAGCCCTGCGGATGCCCTTCCTAGGAGAGCAGCCCCTGGAAGAGTGGGTAGAAGACCTGAAGCACCTGGTAAGGTGGGAGATGTGGCTGGAAGATGCCTAACAGGCACTCTGGTGGTATGAAGCTCGGTACCTACCCCGGACAGCCGAGCATGACATGCCAGAGGGAGAGGAGTTTGATGGTCCTGGCTTGTTATGGGAGACTTTTTCAGAGCTGGAGTTTGGGAGCCCTACACAAGCCCGGTTCAGGGACCTCTTTGAGTGGCGGGAGAGCAGGTATGACTGGGACGACACTCACAAAATTGAGCAAGACCTGGTCCACTTGGTGACCCGGGAGATGGAGCTGGAACAGGACTACCAGCAGCTGTTCCACTCCAGTGAGAGGGCTCAGCGAGAGAGCAGAGTGTCAGACCCAGGTCCAGAGCCCTTCAGCTGGGAAGATATTGTGGAGGTCTACTGGGAAGAACCCCAGGTGGCTGGTGGAGATGGGACCGAGGTCTCTCCACCGGTCCTGCAGGGAATTGGGAGCCCAGTCTCCATTCCCCAGCGGCAGGCTGAGTTACAGGGGGCAGAGACAGTCGGTTCTGTCCCCCAGCGGCAGAGTCAAGTGCAGGGAATTGGGAGCCCAGGCTCCATTTCCCATCGGCAGAGTGTCCAGCAGGGAATAGAGAGCCCAGTCTCCTTTCCCCAGCAGCAGGACACTGTATTGGGAGCGGAGACAGACGGTCTCCCTCCCCAGACAGAGGAGAGAGGTCCCACAGCAAGGAATAAGGCGTTATATCACCCACCACTGGAGAAGGCCACTTTCAGTTATTTCTGGCCCAGCATCCAGACAGAGGCTAGAGGTCCCACAGCAAGGAATAAGGCATCATATGACCCACCACTGAAGAAGGCCACTTTCAGTTATTTAG
>JAKVIS010005620.1:0-11547 GCA_033119425.1 Bufotes viridis | reverse complement strand
CCTTGATACCTAGAGCCGCCGTATACCTGGTCCGAAAAGATATTTGAGCTCCTTTGGGGCCTTAGTCCTGACTGGGTCAGGAATATGCAGCAATTTTGGCAAAAGAAAAAAAGGGGAGAGGCGCTCATAGGGTGGTGAGTACGAATTACACCTTGTTGGGTAATTTGGTTCTGCTCACCTTTTGTTAGTGTCCATTGGAGGGCATTGCTTGGATAAAAAGTGGTTTGAGGTGATCACAGTGGTAGGTCGGTGCTGCCGGTACCCGTACAATCCCTTCAGCGGAGGTGCCTGTTCTCAGGGTTGTTATGAAGACTGAATTGTGTGTTTTGTGCCTAGGGCACAGTGGCAGATACTTCCTCTGGCGCACAATAAACGACCTTAAATTCAGCACTTTTGTTGAGTTCTTTTTATTAATAGTGACAACACGTTTCGGGATGTTGCATCCCTTTCTCAAGTCTAAAAAATGAGATAATGGTAACGTACTGGGCAGAGTATTGGGTTGTCACAGTAGATATAATAATAATAAAAACATGATAATGATAGTAATGATAAAAATAATTATAATTAAAAAAACAAATAATATAAAAGAGATATAAAATAGAGTATAATCAAAGGTATGATAATTTGTGGGCATAAATCTGCCCAAGGTTTTGTGTGTGTGTGTGTATATATATATATATATATATATATATATATATATATATATATATATCATGCAAAACAGGGTAGTATAGACAGCTCTAATCCGCTACTTACTCGTAGGGAGCACGGAAGTCGCTCCTCTGGTGAGCGGTAACGCCTTGTAGACAAAAAATACTTGATCCAGCTCTCCAAAACGAGTGTATCTTTATTGAAGCTTGATAAAATCTTATGCACAACAGGACAGACACCGTACTGTGACGTGTTTCGGATCTCTAAGCATATGGATCCTTCATCATAACACATACGTTCAGTACAGAAACACCATTTATATGAACCCTTCACACCTGGGGGGATGATTGCCGTGTCACATGACCGCGCACCTGCAGTCAGACCCCCAGGGAATGATAAGGCTCAACACTCAATAGAAACATATATCCAAGTCCACAATTAAAATGAAAAAAACAAATTTTATATATATATATATATATATATATATAAAGGCAAACAAAACTAAATCAATATTGGACAATCAGGTCATACTTTTTATTAAGACCTGTGGGAATACGCGTTTTCAATTGGAACATCCAAAAGGATTCTCGGTTCAACAATTTCCTTCTTATGTCTCCTCCTCTGACCGGGAAAAACACCCTTTCTATGCCTTGCACTCTGAAGTTACTGACATCCCCACTATGTACTACCGCAAAGTGTGCACTTGCGGCAGATACATTGCGATTGCGATAGTGTGGTACGTCCGATATGTGTTTGCGGATGCGAGTTTTCAAAGAAATAGACGTGCAGCTGACATACTGAAGCTTACAATCGTCACATGTGATGGCATAAATGACGTTTTTTGTATTACAGTTTATGTAGCTTTTGACATCATAAACACTGCCATCTACACAGGACGTGAAAACTTTGCTCAGCATGTACACACACGATGGCCACATTTAAACACCCCTTAGTTGCCAACCATGTCGGGGCACTATGAGGTTTGTCCCGATATAAACTGGGACTAACCATGCCTCCTACTGTAGGGGCCCGTTTAGCCGCACATCTTATGCCTCCTTCTAGAATATTAGACCATTCGTCTTCAAATCTAAGGACGGGTAAATGTTTGCAAATGATTTTACAGATGTCCAAATACTCCTCACTATACTGATTAGTAAAGGTTATAGGGACATCCTCCTTCCTTCTCCTATTGTCTCCTCCTACCAGACCAGTTTTACAAATCATGGACAATCTGTCTACCTTCTTGACATGTTCCTTGCATTCAAACATATGACGTTTAGAATAGGCCCTGGCCGTCAATCTATCAATTAACTTATTAATTTCCTGCTCAAAAACCGCCAGATCTGAACAATTCCTTCTAATGCGCAAGAGCTCCCCCCTGGGAATGTTGTTAATAACGTGTTTGGGATGACAGGAGGTAGCATGTAAAGTTGTATTACCGGCTAGGTCCTTTCTATATGCTCTGGTCTCTCTCTCTCTCTCTCTCTCTCTCTCTCTCTGATAGATAGATATATAGATATCTATATAGATATATATATATATATATATATATATATATATATATTTAGATAGATATATATATATTGTAAGAGGGCGCAAGGTTCCGTCGTCGACGGAAGGTACGTGTCACCGAGGTTCCTGGCCTCGGTGAGATAAGAGCCGTTTTTTTTTGTGTGTCAGCAGCAGCTAGTGCTGCTTGACACATTGATATTTAGTATGGCTACAAAGCCGATCCGGGCCGGCTCTTATTGGGAATAGTCAAGTGCTGGGTGGGAGACTATTCCCCACGGTCCAGGCCGGACTTTCCGGGCCTTTAAAAGGCAGCCACCTCAGCAGGTGGGAGGTGATTATCCTGGAAGCTGCTGGTGTTGCTGTGGAGCTCTCAGGGCTGAGAGCAAGAGTCTGCAAACAGGCGTGCAGTCTACCTGGAAGCCGCTGGTGGAAACTTTGCGTGGCCGAGCTAACTGCCAGGTGTGAACTAACACCGACCACTCAGGTGACCTTGCTGTGGGACTGATGTTTTTGCCGTGTGTTTTGCCTTGTGTGAACAAGCACTAAAGACTGTTTCTGTTTTGCCTTGTGTGAACAAGCACTAAAGACTGTTTCTGTTTTGCCGAGTGTGAATAAAACACTTCTGCTTTACCCAGAGAACTGTATACCTTGCCTCTATACTGCGTCCGCAAGCCTGTCTACCAGAGCAATTCCCCACATTTGGTGTCGGATGCGGGCATGCGCAGTGAGGCTGGCCTGAACGCCGAAACTTTTTGTTTTTGCTTTGTTGGACTGCATGTCATATATCAGGCCTGCAACTTTTGTGGTTTCTGGCAACATGGAGGCTGCTGTGAAAGCTCTCATGGAGGCTAACGTACAGCAGCAACAGGCTAATGAGCTACAGCAAAAAGACATGAGGAGGCTATGTGTGCACAGCAGCAGACGAACAATCTCCTAATGCAGCAGCTGATAGCCTTGCAGGAGTCGGTGCGAACGTCCCAGCAAGGAGTTGCAACCACGACAGCCCCGACTGTGTCTACCGCCAGGGACAAAGTCCGATCCGCCCTGAGGAAAATGGGTCCAGAAGACGATATAGAGGCATTCCTGACGGTGTTTGAAAGAACCGCCGAGCAAGAGAGGCTGCCATTGGAGCAATGGGCTGAGGTGGTGGCGCCTTTTCTGGTGGGGGACGCACAAAGGCCTATTTTGACCTCAGCTGCGAGGAGGCAAAGGACTATGAGAGGCTAAAAGGTGAGGTGTTGGCCAGGTTGGGAGTAAACACCTATGTGCGAGCGCACAGAGTGTGTCAGTGGGTGTTTTCCGAGTCCCGACCCGTCCGGTCACAAGCCTATGACTTACTTCACCTAGTAAAAAAATGGCTCCAGCCTGAACTGTTGAGCCCTTCTCAGATGGTTGAAAGGGTCGTGGTCGACAGGTTTGTGCGTACCCTCCCGAGAGCCATACAGCGCTGGGTGGGACAAGGCGATCCAGGCAACCTGGAACAACTGGTTAGCCTGGTGGAGAGGTATATGGCCACTCAGGATTTGTTGAAGGACTCTGCGGTACTACCGAAGTCACGTCAGCCCCAGTTGCCGACCCGGGATCCTGGAAAAGGGATCCTACCTCATAAGGAGGGAGTGGATCTCCGGTCCGTGGGAGGAATACCCTGGGGAGGAGGGAGGCTGCGGGGGTCAGGTGTTGGGATTGTCAGGACTGGGGACATGTGGCCGCCAACTGCCCTAGGGCATCCGAACCCATGGACTGCGGGTTCGCTCGCCGGTCCTCTCTTTTGCCCAACCAGTGTATATAGCTGACCCTCTGCTGGCCGCGGACACCCCTCCGATGTGTGACATCATGGTTAATGGACACTCCGTGCAGGCCCTGCTGGACTCTGGGAGCCTGGTAACTCTGGTCCATGAGTCGTTGGTAACGGAAAAACTCCCAGAAGGGCGAACCCTTACCATTGTCTGTATACATGGGGATCGCCGGGAGTATCCCACTACTAAGGTTACCCTGACGGTGGGTGGGAGAGAGGTGCCACATGTCGTGGGAGTGGGGAGACGGCTCCCTTATGCCGCAATATTGGGGAGGGACTTTCCCTGTTCTGGTCTTTGTGGAGGAATGGGTTGCCTACCTGTGGGGAAGAAAAATGTCCGGGTCCCGAACCCGGGAACCCGAGGCAGAGGCACCAGCAGTAGGGGTGACCACTAATTCTGTGATAGAGGAGGAGACAACCCCACTGAGTGTAATGGTGGGAGACATGGAGGGCTTGCCACCGGGGCCTGAGTTGGCAGACCTCAGTGTCTCCGGAGAAAACTTTGGGACCGCGCAACACCGGGACCAAACCCTAGCCAGGGCCTGGGAGAACGTTGTGATAATTGATGGTAAACCCCAAAAACCTGGGGCTGAGTTAATGTTTCCCGTTTTGTTGTTCACCAGGAAATGTTGTATCGGGTGAACAAAATCCGGGGAGAGCTTATTGAACAGTTGGTGGTGCCCACAGCGTATCGCAAGCTCGTTATGGAGCTTGCCCACCAACATGTTCTTGGGGGACACTTGGGATGGCAGAAAACCCAGGACCGCATACTGCAGCGGTTTTATTGGCCCAGTGTGTTCAAGGAGGTAGAAAATTATTGTAAGTCCTGTCCAACCTGTCAGGTAAATAGCCCCCAGCCACATTTCCGTAGTCCTCTGGTACCTCTACCAATCATAGAGGTACCATTTGAGCGAATCGCTATGGATCTAATAGGGCCCATACCAAAGTCCGCTAGGGGCCACCAACACATTCTGGTCGTTCTCGATTACGCCACTCGGTATCCGGAGGCGGTGCCCCTGCGACATACATCAGCTAAGCTCATAGCTAAGGAGTTAATGGAAATGTTTTCCCGGGTGGGCCTGCCTAAGGAGGTTCTGACAGACCAAGGGACCCCTTTTATGTCCAAGGTTATGAGGGAACTGTGTAAATTGCTGCGTATTAAACAGTTGCGGACGTCCGTTTACCATCCGCAAACAGACGGTCTCGTCGAAAGGTTTAACCAAACTTTAAAAAATATGTTAAAAAGGGTGGTGTCTAGAGATGGGAGGGACTGGGACCTGCTTCTGCCCTATCTCATGTTCGCAGTGCGAGAAGTGCCCCAGGCCTCTACTGGGTTCTCGCCCTTCGAACTGCTTTATGGCCGACACCCTCGGGGCCTGTTAGACATCGCCAAGGAAGCGTGGGAACAACAACCCGTCCCCCACAAAAGTGTCATTGAGTATGTCACCCAGATGCAGGAACGGATGGAAAGGGTGTTGCCGCTGGTCCGGGAGCATATGGAGGCAGCGCAACAAGCCCAGAGTAGGGTGTATAATCGTCAGGCTCGGGTACGGGATTTCAATCCGGGAGATCGGGTTTTGGTTCTGGTACCTACCCTTGACAGCAAGTTCCTAGCTAGGTGGCAGGGGCCCTATGAGGTGATCGAGAAGGTAGGGGAAGTAAATTACAAAGTACACCAGCCAGGCGGCGCAAGCCGGAGCAGGTGTACCATGTGAATTTACTAAAGCCGTGGAAAGATAGGGACTCGTCCGACAACAGCCCCCGTCCAGGGCTTCTAGGTGAAAAGGGTCCAGCCCCACAGTTTGAGGCCTGTGAAGCAGTAACCACGGTAAAAATTGCAGACAGCCTGTCTTCCAAACAAGTTCAGGAAGTCAGGAGTTCATCAGTCGGAACACGGATGTGTTCTCGGACCTCCCTGGCCGCACTTCCCTCATCCAACATGATATCGTCACGGAGCCTCAGGCCAAGATCCGGTTAAAACCATACCGGGTACCCGAGGCTCGGCGACGGGCCATCGCGGAGGAAGTGCAATTAATGTTGAAGCTCGATGTCATTGAGGAGTCGAAAAGTGAATGGGCGAGTCCCATAGTCCTAATACCCAAGCCAGATGGGACGTTGCGGTTCTGCAACGATTTTCGTAAGTTAAATGAAGTGTCCAAGTTTGATGCATATCCCATGCCCCGGGTAGACGAGCTTGTTGAGAATTTAGGGCAAGCCCGTTATTTTTCTGTGCTAGACCTCACTAAAGGGTACTGGCAGGTACCCTTAACGGAGTCGGCCAAGGAAAAACTGCTTTTGTTACCCCGCAGGGCCTGTATCATTATAAGGTATTACCCTTTGGCCTGCATGGCGCCCCGCCACCTTCCAAAGGTTAATGGACATTGTGCTGCGACCTCATCGTCGGTACGCTCGGCCTACTTAGATGATGTAGTCATCCACAGCACCGACTGGGAAAGCCATTTGCCCAAAGTGCAGGCGGTAGTGGATGCCCTTAGAAAAGCTGGACTAACCGCTAATCCAAAAAAGTGTGCAATTGGGTTAGAAGAGACCAAGTATCTGGGGTATGTCATTGGGCGGGAGTCATCAAGCCGCAGGTAAATAAGATAGAGGCAATACGTAATTGGCCCCGACCGGTCACCACCAGGCAGGTAAAATCGTTCCTGGGGATTGTAGGGTACTACATGAGGTTTGTGCCCCACTTTGCCACGATAGCAGCACCATTGACAGACCTGTTGAAAGGACGAAAGTCCGGAAAGGTTCACTGGAGTGAGAAGGCAGAAGAGGCTTTCTCTGCATTGAAGTCGGCCCTGTGTGGGTCCCCGATTTTGGTGACACCCGACTTCAACAGGGAATTCATAGTACAGACGGATGCCTCAGAGGTAGGCCTCGGTGCTGTACTGTCTCAGGAAGTCAACGGCGAAGAACATCCCGTTGTCTTCCTGAGCCGTAAGCTCAACCCAGCCGAGACCAGGTATAGCATAGTGGAGAGGGAGTGCCTGGCTATCAAGTGGGCACTCGAGTCTCTCCGCTATTACTTGTTAGGGAGGAGGTTCCGTCTGGTGACCGACCATTCCCCTCTCAAGTGGATGAGCCAGGCCAAGGAGAGGAATGCTCGGGTCACCAGGTGGTTCCTGTCCTTACAGAACTTCAAGTTCTCAGTAGAACACAGGGCAGGCCGCTTGCAGGGTAATGCAGATGCCCTGTCCCGCGTCCACTGTCTCATGTGTGTTCACCCCTCAAGGTTGAACAAAGGGGGGTATGTAAGAGGGCGCAAGGTTCCGTCGTCGACGGAAGGTACGTGTCACCGAGGTTCCTGGCCTCGGTGAGATAAGAGCCGGTTTTTTGTGTGTCAGCAGCAGCTAGTGCTGCTTGACACATTGATATTTAGTATGGCTACAAAGCCGATCCGGGCCGGCTCTTATTGGGAATAGTCAAGTGCTGGGTGGGAGACTATTCCCCACGGTCCAGGCCGGACTTTCCGGGCCTTTAAAAGGCAGCCACCTCAGCAGGTGGGAAGTGATTATCCTGGAAGCTGCTGGTGTTGCTGTGGAGCTCTCAGGGCTGAGAGCAAGAGTCTGCAAACAGGCGTGCAGTCTACCTGGAAGCCGCTGGTGGAAACTTTGCGTGGCCGACCTAACTGCCAGGTGTGAACTAACACCGACCACTCAGGTGACCTTGCTGTGGGACTGATGTTTTTGCCGTGTGTTTTGCCTTGTGTGAACAAGCACTAAAGACTGTTTCTGTTTTGCCTTGTGTGAACAAGCACTAAAGACTGTTTCTGTTTTGCCGAGTGTGAATAAAACACTTCTGCTTTACCCAGAGAACTGTATACCTTGCCTCTATACTGCGTCCGCAAGCCTGTCTACCAGAGCAATTCCCCACATTATATATATAGATATAGATAGATAGATAGAGATATATATATATATATTCACGCACACATAAACAAACACACCCATACATACATGTAAGTGTACATACTCGTATGCACATCTGTAGGTATATAACACTGAGACACTTGGATTGGAGATTAGATATCATAAGTTGAGTAAACTAGAGGCTGAGTGTAGATATGCTCAACTGGAGCTCAATGGATTATATTAAATTCAGATAAATAGTACATATAAGTTTGGTATCAATTTTGGGTGTCGTGGTGATGCAGTATCTCTGGCGAAGATGAGGGACCGCTCACAAAAGATTGCTTATAGAAGATTGCTTATAAAAGATTGCTTATATAAAAATTGTATATGGGGCGGGACTGGATCGCTAGTGTCCACAATGGCTGAGAATAGTGGTGGGCGCAAATGACACAAAATTATATTGACAACTGGATGTGTGATATTTACCTTACGGATGCTAGCAGGAGGACCAAGGAAAGCTGGGAGATGGAAAAAACGTAAAGATGAAATTATCGCTGTTGTGTGTATTAGGATGGTGGTTGGTGGGGGAGGTGGATGTGGCTGCCATGGAAAAGAAGTGGGGAGCCGGGGGAGAAGCTACATACATTGCGTGTGGCGCCGGCCTCGTGCGCATCCAGCCCCCGGCACCCGGGACTTTAGTTAGTAGCGTCCTGGCTGCCATGGTTACCATTCATTAGCCGGGCCTTTTGAAGCCCCCTGCACAGCGGATCAGGCGGCAGATAGTTCGGAGCAGATCCTGACACATGGCACTCGAACGCCATCCTCATGCGGCCTACTACCAGCAGCACGGGAAGCCATCATTACCACCGCAGCATTAAGCTTAGCCGGGCCTTTTGAAGCCCCCTGCACCGCGGAACAGGCGGCAGAGGGTTCGGAGCAGATCCTGACACATGGCACTCGGCCTACTACCGGCAGCATGGGAAACCATCATTACCACCACAGCATTAAGTTAGTGGGGAGCTGGGGAATGGGAGAACTACCCTTTATATGATCGTCAACCCTCCGACACCTATACTATTCCCTGTATCTCCCTCGGGCACTTCTCTGGCTGCGACACAAACTACTAGGCAGCCTGATATGGGGACTTTCTGCCCTTACAGAACTGAGAGACCTTTATGCATGCATTACTTCCTTTCCTACTAAAGATGATATGGATGATCTCTCCAGACTGGAAATGGTTTATAAGGCAGAGGTCATATAAAAAACAAAGTGCTCTCTCTGGGGACGAAGGTATCATCTGTGGCGCAATCTATGGCTGCAGTGGCCACTAAACAGGACGCACAAGCATGCATTTTAGTGTCTCGCACTTTTCGAATGCAATATCCTGCAGATATGTTGTATGATGCGGAATAACATCAGGGTGCGGGGCCTTTGTGAAACGGTTGCGCCTGGCGACTTAGACAATACTTTGCGCACTATCTTTAATGACCTTTTAGGGGTCCCCCGGGACACTCCTTTCGACCTGGATAGAGCTCATCGTGCATTGGGGCCTAAGCCTGCCGACAAGGACAGGGTCAGAGATGTTATCTGTCAGGTACACCACTATCAACAGAAGGAAGCCATCATGAGGAAGGCCAGGGAGACTGGCCAGGTGCAATATATGCTCTTTATTGAAACAAAAGGCCCTGCGCCCCCTGCTGTCCCTTCTGCAACAGAGCAAAATTGCTTACACCTGGGGATTTCCCTTCTGCCTGCAGGTCCGATTAGATGGGCGGCTTGCGTTCTTTCGCCACCCCAGAGATCTACCATCCTTCTCCGCGGCACTGGATCTTGCACTAGTGGAGATTTCTGACTGGCCCTCCTTACCTGATGGCATCATGATGGAGGCACCATCACTGCCTCGGAGGGAATCCAGACCACCTCGCCAAAAGGATCAACGTCGGGACTTGTCGGTCGGGACCTCCACTGAGTGAAAACATTCGTGAGCTTAGCCCATTATGCCCGAATTAGGACGTTCTTGAGGCTAGCTCATTATGCTCTGATTTAGGAAGTAGTACTTATTGGTGGCACTTTGTCTCTTGGTCTTTTCCAGTATGATCCCTTATCCTCCTTTTTTTTTTTTTTTTTTTTTTCACTTCCTTTGACGTCCTGGGGATGTAGCTCTCGACCTCTTCATCTTGCTTCCTGGTTTCTCGTACTTTGGGGTCGCATACCCCCCATTGGGGCTGTTGCCTCAAGGTTAGCTCATTATACCTTAGGAATGTTGTACTTGTTGGTAGCAATCGGTGTTTACCAGTTTGATTCATCATTTTCTGTAACCCATGTTGGTTAGATACATTATTCTTGGTTGCTCAGGCCTCTGTGGCTTTACAGAATAAGCACCTACAGTATTAGTGTGTGTGTATATAAATATATGTATATATATATATATATATATATATATATATATATGTGGGGAATTGCTCTGGTAGACAGGCTTGCGGACGCAGTATAGAGGCAAGGTACACAGTTCTCTGGGTAAAGCAGAAGTGTTTTATTCACACTCGGCAAAACAGAAACAGTCTTTAGTGCTTGTTCACACAAGGCAAAACAGAAACAGTCTTTAGTGCTTGTTCACACAAGGTAAAACACCCGGCAAAAACATAAGTCCCACAGCAAGGTCACCTGAGTGGTCGGTGTTAGTTCACACCTGGCAGTTAGGTCGGCCACGCAAAGTTTCCACCAGCGGCTTCCAGGTAGACTGCACGCCTGTTTGCAGACTCTTGCTCTCAGCCCTGAGAGCTCCACAGCAACACCAGCAGCTTCCAGGATAATCACTTCCCACCTGCTGAGGTGGCTGCCTTTAAAGGCCCGGAAAAGTCCGGCCTGGACCGTGGGGAATAGTCTCCCACCCAGCACTTGACTATTCCCAATAAGAGCCGGCCCGGATCGGCTTTGTAGCCATACTAAATATCAACGTGTCAAGCAGCACTAGCTGCTGCTGACACAAAAATCTGCTTTTATCTCACCGAGGCCAGGAACCTCGGTGACACGTACTTCCGTCGACGACGGAACCTTGCGCCTCTTACATACCTCCCTTTGTTCAACCCTGAGGGGTGAACACACATGAGACAGTGGACGCGGGACAGGGCATCCGCGTACCCTGCAAGCGGCCTGCCCGGTGTTCTACTGAGAACTTGAAGTTCTGTAAGGACAGGAACCACCTGGTGACCCGAGCATTCCTCTCCTTGGCCTGGCTCATCCACTTGAGAGGGGAATGGTCGGTCACCAGACGGAACTTCCTCCCTAACAAGTAATAGCGGAGAGACTCGAGTGCCCACTTGATAGCCAGGCACTCCCTCTCCACTATACTATACCTGGTCTCGGCTGGGTTGAGCTTACGGCTCAGGAAGACAACGGGATGTTCTTCGCCGTTGACTTCCTGAGACAGTACAGCGCCGAGGCCTACCTCCGAGGCATACGTCTGTACTATGAACTCCCTGTTGAAGTCGGGTGTCACCAAAACCGGGGACCCACACAGGGCCGACTTTAATGCAGAGAAAGCCTCTTCTGCCTTCTCACTCCAGTGAACCTTTCCGGACTTCCGTCCCTTCAACAGGTCTGTCAATGGTGCTGCTATCGTGGCAAAGTGGGGCACAAACCTCATGTAGTACCCTACAATCCCCAGGAACGATTTTACCTGCCTGGTGGTGACCGGTCGGGGCCAATTACGTATTGCCTCTATCTTAT
>JAKVIS010005619.1:0-11677 GCA_033119425.1 Bufotes viridis | reverse complement strand
TCTGGTGAGAAATTTAATTGCCAAAATAGCAATAACCTGAATCTGGTATCCCAGCAGTGGCTGGCAAAGTATAATAGTGTCCGCCAAAACATATATTTTGTTCTGGGCTGAAATTCAATTGCCAAAATAGCAATACCCTGAATCTAGTGTCTCAGCAGTGGCTGGCAAAGTATAATAGTGTCTGCCAAAACATATATTTTGTTCTGGGTGAAATTCAATTGCCAAAATAGCAATAACACTGAATCTGGTGTCCCAGCAGTGGCTAGCAAAGTCTAATAGTGTCCGATAAAACATATAATTTGTTCTGGGGTGAAATTCAATTGCCAAAATAGCAATACCCTCAATCTGTGGTTCCAGCAGTTGCTGGCCTAGTTTAACAGTCGTCCGCAACAGCAGTATATTTTGTTCTGGGTGAAATTCAATTGCCAAAATAGCAATACCCTGAATCTGGTGTCCCAGCAGTTACCGGCAAAGTATACATAGTGTCCGCCAAAACATATATTTTGTTCTGGGGTGAAATTCAATTGCCAAAATAGCAATACCCCTGAATCTAGTGTCTCCAGCTGTGGCTGGCCAAGATATAATAGTGTCTGCCAAAACATATATTTTGTTCTGGGGTGAAATTTAATTGCCAAAATAGCAATACCCTGAATCTGGTGTCTCAGCAGTGGCTGGCAAAGTATAATAGTGTCCGCCAAAACATATATTTTGTTCTGGGGTGAAATTCAATTGCCAGAATAGCAATACCCTGAATCTGGTGGTCCCAGCAGTGGCTAGCAAAGTCTAATAGTGTCCGCAAAACATATATTTTGTTCTGGGGTGAAATTCAATTGCCAAAATAGCAATACCCTGAATCTGTGTGTTCAGCAGTTGCAGGCCAAGTTCAAATCTGTCCGTAACAGATGTATATTTTGTTCTTGGGTGAAATTCAATTGCCAAAATAGCAATACCCTGAATCTGGTGTCGCAGCTGTTACCGGCCAAGTATAATAGTGTCCGCCAAAACATATATTTTGTTCTGGGTGAAAATCAAATTGCCAAAATAGCAATACCCTGAATCAGTGGTGTCCCAGCAGTGGCTGGCAAAGTATAATAGTGTCCGACAAAAACATATATTTTGTTCTGGGGTGAAATTCAATTGCCAAAATAGCAATACCTTGAATCTGGTGTCCCAGCTGGTGGCTGGCAAAGTATAATAGTGTCCGCCAAATCATTTATTTTGTTCTGGGGTGAAATTCAATTGCCAAAATAGCAATACCTGAATCTGCTGCCTCAGCAGTGGCTGGCAAAGTATAATAGTGTCCGCAAAAGATATATTTTGTTCTGGGGTGAAATTCAATTGCCAAAATAGCAATACCCTGAATCTGGTATCCCAGCTAGTGGCTGGTCAAGTTATAATAGTGTCCGCCAAAACATATATTTTGTTCTGGGGTTAAATTCAATTGCCAAAATAGCAATACCCTGAATCTAGTGTCTCAGCTGTGGCTGGCCAAGTATTCATAGTGTCTGCCAAAACATATATTTTGTTCTGGGGTGAAATTCAATTGCCAGAATAGCAATAAACTGAATCTGGTGTCCCAGCTGTGGCTAGCAAAGTCTAATAGTGTCCGGTAAAACATATAATTTGTTCTGGGGTGAAATTCTATTGCCAAAATATCAATACCCTCAATCTTGTGTTCCAGCTGTTGCAGGCCTAGTTTAAATCTTCCGTAACAGAGTATATTTTGTTCTGTGGGAGAAATTCAATTGCCAAAATAGCAATACCCTGAATCAGTGGTGTCGCAGCAGTTACCGGCAAAGTATAATAGTGTCCGCAAAAACATATATTTTGTTCTGGGGTGAAAATCAAATTGCCAAAATAGCAATACTCTGAATATGGTGTCCCAGCAGTGGCGGGCAAAGTGCAATAGTGTCCTCCAAAACATATATTTTGTTCTGTTGTGAAATTCAATTGCCAAAATAGCAATACCCTGAATCTGGTTTCCCAGCAGTGGCTAGCAAAGTATAATAGTGTCGACCAAAACATATATTTTGTTCTGGGGGTAAAATTCAATTTGCCAAAATAGCAATACCCTGAAACTGGTGTACCAGAGGTGGCTGGCAAAGGATATAGTGTTCGCCAAACATATATTTTGTTCTGGGGTGAAATTCAATTGCCAAAATCGCAATACCCTGAATCTGGTGTCCCAGCAGTGGCTGGCAAAGGATAATAGTGTCCGCCAAAACATATATTTTGTTCTGGGGTGAAATTCAATTGCCAAAATAGCAATACCTCTGAATCTGGTGTTCCAGCAGTTGCAGGTCTAGTTTAAATCTATCCGTAACAGGGTATATTTTGTTCTGGGGTGAAATTCAATTGCCAAAATAGCAATACCCTGAATCTGGTGGTTCCAGCAGTTGCAGGTCTAGTTTAAATCGTATCCGTAAACAGGGCATATTTTGTTCTGGGGTGAAATTCAATTGCCAAAATAGCAATACCCAGAATCTTTGTCCCAGCAGTGGCTGGCAAAGTATAATAGTGTCCGACAAAACATCTATTTTGTTCTGGGGTGAAATTCAATTGCCAAAATAGCAATACCTTGAATCTGGTGTCCCAGCTGTGGCTGGCAAAGATTATAATGTGTCCCAAAACACATATTTTGTTCTGGGGTGAAATTCAACTGCCAAAATAGCAATACCCTGAATCTGGTGTCCCAGCTGTTGGCTGGCCAAGATTCATAGTGTCCGCAAAACATATATTTTGTTCTGGGGTGAAATTCAATTGCCAAAATAGCAATACCCTGAATCTGGTGTCCCAGCAGTGGCTGGCAAAGTATAATAGTGTCCGCCAAAACATATATTTTGTTCTGAGGTGAAATTCAATTGCCAAAATAGCAATACCTGAATCTGGTGTCCCAGCAGTGGCTGGCAAAGATTCATAGTGTCCGCCAAAACATATATTTTGTTCTGGGTGAAATTCAATTGCCAAAATAGCACATCCCTGAATCTGGTGTTCCAGCAGTTGCAGGCTCAAGTTTATAATCTGTCCGCAACAGGATATATTTTGTTCTGGGTGAAATTCAATTGCCAAAATAGCAATTCCTGAATCTGGTGGTCCCAGCAGTGGCTGGCAAAGTATCATAGTGTATGGCAAAACATATATTTTGTAGTGGGTGAAACTCAATTGCCAAAATAGCAATACCTCTGAATCTGGTGTCCCAGCAGTGGCTGGCAAAGTATAATAGTGTCCGCCAAAACATATATTTTGTTCTGGGGTTAAATTTAATTGCCAAAATAGCAATACCCTGAATCTGGTGTCCAAGCAGTGGTTGGCCAAGATTCATAGTGTCCACCAAAAACATATATTTTGTTCTGGGGTGAAATTCAATTGCCAAAATAGCAATACTCCTGAATCTGGTGTCCCAGCTGTTGCAGGCCAAGTTTCAAATGTGTCCGCAACAACATATATTTTGTTCTGGGGTGAAATTCAATTGCCAAAATAGCAATACCATAAATCAGTGGTCCCAGCATGTGGCTGGCCAAGTTTCATAGTGTCCGGCAAAAACATATATTTTGTACTGGGGTGAAATTCAATTGCCAAAATAGCAATACCCTGAATCTGGTGTCTCAGCTGTTGCAGGCCAAGTTTCATAGTGTCCGCAAAAACATATATTTTGTTCTGGGTGAAATTCAATTGCCAAAATAGCAATACCCTGAATCTAGTGGTTCCAGCTGTTGCAGGCCAAGATTTATATGTGTCCGTAAAGCATATATTTTGTTCTGGGTGAAATTCAATTGCCAAAATAGCAATACCCTGAATCTGGTGTCCCAGCAGTGGCTGGCAAAGTATTTATAGTGTCCGGCAAAACATATATTTTGTAGTGGGGTGAAACTCAATTGCCAAAATAGCAAATACCCTGAATCTGGTGTATCAGCTGTGGCTGGCAAAGTATTAATAGTGTCCGGCAAAACATATATTTTGTTCTGGGTGAAATTCAATTGCCAAAATAGCAATACATTGAATCTGGTGTCCCTGTGGTGGCTGGCCAAGATTCATAGTGTCCGCCAAAACATATATTTTGTTCTGGGGTGAAATTCAATTGCCAAAATAGCAATACCCTGAATCTGGTGTTCCAGCTAGTTGCAGGCCAAGTTTCAAATGTGTCCGTAACAAGATATATTTTGTTCTGGGGTGAAATTCAATTGCCAAAATAGCAATACCCTGAATCTTGAGTTCCAGCAGTTGCAGGCCAAGTTTACATCTGTCCGTAACAGGGTATATTTTGTTCTGGGTGAAATTCAATTGCCAAAATAGCAATACCCTGAATCTGTTGTCCCAGCTGTGGCTGGCAAAGTATCATAGTGTCCGACAAAAACATATATTTTGTTCTGGGGTGAAATTCAATTGCCAAAATAGCAATACCTTGAATCTGGTGTCCCAGCTGGTGGCTGGCAAAGTATACATAGTGTCCGCAAAATCATATATTTTGTTCTGGGGTGAAATTCAATTGCCAAAATAGCAATACCCTGAATCTGCTGGTCTCAGCAGTGGCTGGACAAAGTATAATAGTGTCCGCAAAAGATATATTTTGTTCTGGTGAGAAATTTAATTGCCAAAATAGCAATAACCTGAATCTGGTATCCCAGCAGTGGCTGGTAAAGTATAATAGTGTCCGCAAAACATATATTTTGTTCTGGGGTTAAATTCAATTGCCAAAATAGCAATACCCTGAATCTAGTGTCTCAGCAGTGGCTGGCAAAGTATAATAGTGTCTGCCAAAACATATATTTTGTTCTGGTGTTAAATTCAATTGCCAAAATAGCAATACCCTGAATCTGGTGTCTCAGCAGTGGCTGGCCAAGATTCATAGTGTCCGCAAAACATATATTTTGTTCTGGGGTGAAATTCAATTGCCAAAATAGCAATACTCTGAATCTGGTGTCCCAGCTGTGCATAGCCAAGTCTCATAGTGTCCGGCAAAACATATAATTTGTTCTGGGGTGAAATTCAATTGCCAAAATATCAATACCCTGAATCTGATGTTCAGCAGTTGCAGGCCAAGTTTAAATATGTCCGCAAAAGCAGTATATTTTGTTCTTGGGTGAAATTCAATTGCCAAAATAGCAATACCCTGAATATGGTGTCGCAGCAGTTACCGGCAAAGTATAATAGTGTCCGCCAAAACATATATTTTGTTCTGGGTGAAAATCAATTGCCAAAATAGCAATACCCTGAATCATGGTGTCCCAGCAGTGGCTGGCAAAGATAATAGTGTCCGCACAAAACATATATTTTGTTCTGGGTGAAATTCAATTGCCAAAATAGCAATAACTTGAATCTGGTGTCCCAATGGTGGCTGGCAAAGTATAATAGTGTCCGCCAAATCATTTATTTTGTTCTGGGGTGAAATTCAATTGCCAAAATAGCAATATCCTGAATCTAGTTGTCTCAGCTAGTGGCTGGAAAAGCATAATAGTGTCCGCAAAAGATATATTTTGTTCTGGGGAGAAATTCAATTGCCAAAATAGCAATAACCTGAATCTGGTATCCCAGCAGTGGCTGGCAAAGTATAATAGTGTCCGCCAAAACATATATTTTGTTCTGGGTTAAATTCAATTGCCAAAATAGCAATACCCTGAATCAGTGTCTCAGCAGTGGCTGGCAAAGTATAATAGTGTCTGCAAAACATATATTTTGTTCTGGGGTGAAATTCAATTGCCAGAATAGCAATAAACTGAATCTGGTGTCCCAGCAGTGGCTAGGCAAAGTTTCATAGTGTCCGCTAAAACATATATTTTGTTCTGGGGTGAAATTCAATTGCCAAAATAGCAATACCATCAATCATGTGTTCCAGCAGTTGCAGGCCTAGTTTATAGTGCTCCGTAACAGAGCATATATTTTGTTCTTGGGAGAAATTCAATTGCCAAAATAGCAATACTCTGAATATGGTGTCGCAGCAGTTGCCGGCAAAGTATAATAGTGTCCACAAAACATATATTTTGTTCTGGGGTAAAATCAAATTGCCAAAATAGCAATACCCTGAATATGGTGTCCCAGCAGTGGCAGGCCAAGATGCAATAGTGTCCTCCAAAAACATATATTTTGTTCTGGGTGAAATTCAATTGCCAAAATAGCAATACCCTGAATCTGGTTTCCCAGCAGTGGCTAGCAAAGTATAATAGTGTCGACCAAAACATATATTTTGTTCTGGGGTAAAATTCAATCTGCCAAAATAGCAATACCCTGAATCTGGTGTACCAGATGTGGCTGGCAAAGTATTATAATGTCCGCCAAATCATATATTTTGTTCTGGGGTGAAATTCAATTGCCAAAATCGCAATACCCTGAATCTGGTGTCCCAGCAGTGGCTGGCAAAGATAATAGTGTCGCCAAAACATATATTTTGTTCTGGGGTGAAATTCAATTGCCAAAATAGCAATACTCTGAATCTGGTGTTCCAGCAGTTGCAGGTCTAGTTTAATATCTATCCCGTAACAGGGTATATTTTGTTCTGGGTGAAATTCAATTGCCAAAATAGCAATACCCTAGAATCTTTGTGTCCCAGTAGTGGCTAGGCAAAGTATAATAGTGTCCGTACAAAGCATCTATTTTGTTCTGGGGTGAAATTCAATTGCCAAAATAGCAATACCTTGAATCTGGTGTCCCAGTGGTGGCTGGCAAAGTTTAATAGTGTCCGCCAAATCATATATATTGTTCTGGGGTGAAATTCAATTGCCAAAATAGCAATACCCTGAATCTGCTGTCCTCAGCAGTGGCTGGAAAAGTATAATAATGTCCGCAAAACATATATTTTGTATCTGGTGAGAAATTCAATTGCCAAAATAGCAATAACCTGAATCAGGCATCCTTCAGCTGGCTGGCAAAGTATAATAGTGTCCGCCAAAACATATATTTTGCTCTGGGGTGAAATTTAATTGCCAAAATAGCAATACCCTAAATCTGGTTTCCAGCAAGTGGCTGGCAAAGTATAATTGTGTCCGCCAAAACATATATTTTGTTCTGGGCTGAAATTCAATTGCCAAAATAGCAATACCCTGAATCTGGTGTCCCAGCAGTGGCTGGCAAAGTATAATAGTGTCCGCCAAATCACATATTTTGTTCTGAGGTGAAATTGAATTGCCAAAATAGCAATACCCTGAATCTGGTGTCCCAGCAGTGGCTGGCAAAGTATAATAGTGTCCGCCAAAACATATATTTTGTTCTGTGGTGAAATTCAATTGCCAAAATAGCAATACCCTGAATCTGGTGTTCCAGCAGTTGCAGGCCTAGTTTAAATCTGTCCGTAACAGGATATATTTTGTTCTGGGTGAAATTCAATTGCCAAAATAGCAATAAACTGAATCTGGTGTCCAAGCAGAGGCTGGCAAAGTATAATAGTGTCCGGCAAAATATATATTTTGTAGTGGGGTGAAACTCAATTGCCAAAATAGCAATACCCTGAATCTGGTGTCCCAGCAGTGGCTGGCAAAGTATAATAGTGTCCGCCAAAACATATATTTTGTTCTGGGGTGAAATTCAATTGCCAAAATAGCAATACCTCTGAATCTGCTGTCCCAGCAGTTGCAGGCAAGAGTATAATAGTGTCCGCCAAAACATATATTTTGTTCTGGGTTGAAATTCAATTGCCAAAATAGCAATACCCTGAATCTGGTGTCCCAGCAGTGGCTGGCAAAGTATAATAGTGTCCGCCAAAACATATATTTTGTTCTGGGGTGAAATTTAATTGCCAAAATAGCAATACCCTGAATCTGGTGTCCCAGCAGTGGCTGGCAAAGTATAATAGTGTCCGCCAAAACATATATTTTGTTCTGGGGTGAAATTCAATTGCCAAAATAGCAATACCCTGAATCTGGTGTTCCAGCAGTTGCAGGCCTAGTTTAAATCTGTCCGCAACAGGATATATTTTGTTCTGGGGTGAAATTCAATTGCCAAAATAGCAATACCCTGAATCTGGTGTCCCAGCAGTGGCTGGCAAAGTATAATAGTGTCATGGCAAAACATATATTTTGTAGTGGGGTGAAACTCAATTGCCAAAATAGCAATACCCTGAATCTGGTGTCCCAGCAGTGGCTGGCAAAGTATAATAGTGTCCGCCAAAACATATTTTTGTTCTGGGGTTAAATTCAATTGCCAAAATAGCAATACCCTGAATCTGGTGTCCAAGCAGTGGTTGGCAAAGTATCATAGTGTCAGCCAAAACATATATTTTGTTCTGGGTGAAATTCAATTGCCAAAATAGCAATACCCTGAATCTGGTGTTCCAGCAGTTGCAGGCCTAAGTTTAAATCGTGTCCGCAACAGGATATATTTTGTTCTGGGGTGAAATTCAATTGCCAAAATAGCAATACCCTGAATCTGGTGTCCCAGCAGTGGCTGGCAAAGTATAATAGTGTATGGCAAAACATATATTTTGTAGTGGGGTGAAACTCAATTGCCAAAATAGCAATACCCTGAATCTGGTGGTCTCAGCATGTGGCTGACAAAGTATAATAGTGTCCGCCAAATCATATATTTTGTTCTGGGGTGAAATTCAATTGCCAAAATAGCAATACCCTGAATCTGGGTGTCCCAGCAGTTGCTGGCTATAGTCTAATAGTGTCCTGCAAATCATATATTTTGTTCTGGGTGAAATTCAATTGCCAAAATAGCAATACCCTGGATTTTGGTTTTCCAGCAGTTGCAGGCCTAGTTTAAATCTGTCCGTAACAGGGTATACTTTGTTCTTGGTAGAAATTCAATTGCCAAAATAGCAATACCCTGAATCTGGTGTCCCAGCAGTTGCCGGCAAAGTATAATAGTGTCCGCCAAAACATATATTTTGTTCTGGGGTGAAATTCAATTGCCAAAATAGCAATACATTGAAACTGGTGTCCCAGTGGTGGCTGGCAAAGTATAATAGTGTCCGCCAAATCATATATTTTGTTCTGGGGTGAAATTCAATTGCCAAAATAGCAATACCCTGAATCTGCTGCCTCAGCAGTGGCTGGAAAAGTATAATAGTGTGCTGGCAAAACATATATTTTGTTCTGGTGAGAAATTTAATTGCCAAAATAGCAATAACCTGAATCTGGTATCCCAGCAGTGGCTGGTAATGTATAATAGTGTCCGCCAAAACAGATATTTTGTTCTGGGTTAAATTTAATTGCCAAAATAGCAATACTCTAAATCTGGTGTCCAAGAAGGGGTTGGCAAAGTATAATTGTGTCCGCCAAAACATCTATATTGTTCTGGGCTGAAATTCAATTGCCAAAATAGCAATACCCTGAATCTGGTGTCCTAGCAGTGGCTGGCAAAGTATAATAGTGTCAGCGAAAACATATATTTTCTTCTGGAGTGAAATTCAATTGGCAAAATAGTAATACCCTGAATCTGGTGTCCCAGCAGTGGCTGGCAAAGTATAATAGTGTCCGCCAAAGCATATGTTTTGTTCTTGGAAGAAATTCAATAGCGAAAATAGCAATAACCCTGTATCTGGTGTCCCAGCAGTGGCTGGCAAAGTATAATAGTGTCCAGCAAAACATATATTTTGTTCTGGGAGTGAAATTCAGGCCTAGTTTAAATCTTTTCGTAACAGGGTATGTTTTGTTCTGGGGTGAAATTGAAATTGCCAAAATAGCAATACCCTGAATCTGGTGTCCCAGCAGTGGCTGGCAAAGAATAATAGTGTCCGCCAAAACATATATTTTGTTCTGGGGTGAAATTCAATTTTCAAAATAGCAATACCCTGAATCTGGTGTTTCAGCAGTGGCTGGCAAAGTATAATAGTGTCCGCCAAAACATATTTTTGTTCTGGGGTTAAATTTAATTGACAAATTAGGAATACCCTGAATCTGGAGTCCAAGCAGTGGTTGGCAAAGTATAATAGTGTATGGCAAAACATATATTTTGTAGTGGGGTGAAACTCAATTGCCAAAATAGCAATACCCTGAATCTGGTGTCTCAGCAGTGGCTGGCAAAGTATAATAGTGTCCGCTAAAACATATATTTTGTTCTGGGGTGAATTTCAATTGCCAAAATAGCAATACCCTGAATCTGGTGTCCCAGCAGTGGCTGGCAAAGTCTAATAGTGTCAGGCAAAATATATAATTTGTTTTGGGGTGAAATTCAATTGCTAAAATAGCAATGCCCTGAATTTTGTGTTCCAGCAGTTGCAGTCCTAGTTTAAATCTGTCCGTAACAGGGTATATTTTGTTCTTGGGAGAAATTAAATTGCCAAAATAGCAATACCCTGAATCTGGTGTCCCAGCAGTTGTCGGCAAAGTATAATAGTGTCCGCCAAAACATATATTTTGTTCTGGGGTGAAAATCTAATTGCCAAAATAGCAATACCCTGAATATGGTGTCCCAGCAGTGGCGGGCAAAGTACAATAGTGTCCTCTAAAACATATATTTGTTCTGGGGTGAAATTCAATTGCCAAAATAGCAATACCCTGAATCTGGTGTCCCAGCAGTGGCAGGCAAAGTATAATAGTGTCGGCCAAAACATATATTTTGATCTGGGGTGAAATTCAATTGCCAAAATACCAATACCCTGAATCTGGTGTCCCAGTGGTGGCTGGCAAAGTATAATAATTTCCGCCAAATCATATATTTTGTTCTGGGGTGAAATTCAATTGCCAAGATAGCAATACCCTGAATCTGGTGTCCCAGCAGTGGCTGGCAAAGTATAATAGTGTTCGCCAAAACATATATTTTGTTCTGGGGTGAAATTCAATTGCCAAAAGAGCAATACCCTGAATCTGGTGTTCCAGCAGTTGCAGGCCTAGTTTAAATCTGTCCCTAACAGGGTATATTTTGTTCTGCGGTGAAATTCAATTGCCAAAATAGCAATACCCTGAATTTGGTGTCCCAGCAGTGGCTGGCAAAGTATAATAGTGTCAGCGAAAAACATATATTTTGTTCTGGAGTGAAATTCAATTGCCAAAATAGCAATACCCTGAATTTGGTGTCCCAGCAGTGGCTGGCAAAGTATAATAGTGTCCAGCAAAACATATATTTTGTTCTGGGGTGAAATTCAGGACTAGTTTAAATCTGTAAGTAACAGGGTATATTTTGTTCTGGGATGAAATTCAATTGCCAAAATAGCAATACCCTGAATCTGGTAAGTCCCAACAGTGGCTGGCAAAGTATAATATTGTCCGCCAAATCATATATTTAGTTCTGTGGTGAAATTCAAATTGCCAAAATAGCAATACCCTGAATCTGGTGTCCCAGCAGTGGCTGGCAAAGTATAATAGTGTCCGCCAAAACATATATTTTGTACAGGGAGAAATTCAATTGCCAAAATAGCAATACCCTTAATCTGGTGTCCCAGCAGTTGCTGGCAAAGTATAATAGTGTCCGCCAAATCATATATTTTGTTCTGGGGTGAAATTCAAATTGCCAAAATAGCAATACCCTGAATCTGGTGTCCCAGCAGTGGCTGGCAAAGTATAATAGTGTCCGTCAAAACATATATTTTGTTCTGGGGTGCAATTCAATTGCCAAAATTTCAATACTCTGAATCTGGTGTTCCAGGAGGTGCCGGCCTAGTTTAAATCTGTCCGTAAAGGGTATATTTTGTTCTGGGGTTAAATTCAAATAAAAATAGCAATACCCTGAATCTGATGTCCCAGCAGTTCCTGGCAAAGTATAATAGTGTCCACCAAAACATATAATTTGTTCTGGGTGAAATTCA